>CAUYRT010046525.1:0-11610 GCA_963574885.1 Lepilemur ruficaudatus | reverse complement strand
ACTCGGGAGGCTGAGGCAGAAGGATTGCTTGAGCCCAGGAGTTTGAGGTTGCTGTGAGCTAGGCTGATGCCACGGCACTCTACAGCCCAGGCAACAGAGTGAGACTCTGTCTCAAAAAAAAAAAAAAAGAATTTGATATATTTTATTATATTTTTAAGGAAGAACTATATATTGAGATATATATGTTACCTTTTTAGATTGGTGGGATTTTAAGAATATTTTATGCATTTTCCTGTATTCCATTAATGTGGTGAATTATAGTAAGCAATTTAAATTTGTTTATTTACTTATTTATTTATTCATTTATTTTGGATTTTTGGTTTTCAAGTATTCAGAACTTGATTAAAGACTAATCATAATCTTTAGATTGTGAAGTGCTCTCATCATTCATAGCTTTTTAAATCAATTTTTAATGTAATAAAAATCAAAGAACCTACCAACTAATTCAAGTATTAGTACTTCAGGCCAGGCAGAGTCACTCATCCCAGCACTTTGGGAGGACAAGAATTTGAGATCAGCCTGGGCAACATAGTGAGACACCCATGTCTACAAAATATAAAAATATTAGGTGTTCATGGTGGTGCCTCTAGGGCTTAGTTTTTTTTCAAAAAAAGAGAAAGAATTAGAATATTAACAAAAATCTGAATTTAGCTATATGCATCTTCCTCGTCTCATTCTTTGCTACTCATATCTCCTCCTTTCTCTGAGACAATCGTCGCCATTGTCAATTATGTATTTATCATTAATTTGCTTTCTTTCTTTTTTTAATATTTTGAGATAGGATCTTGCTTTGTTTTCCAGGCTGGAGTGCAGTGACTCTATCATTGGCTCTTTGCAGCCTTGAACTCCTGGGTTCAAGTGATCCTCCAGCTTCAGTCTCCCAAGTAGCTACGACTATAGATGCACACCACCATGCCTGGCTAATTTTTATTTTTGTTAGAGACAGGGTCTCCATTTGTTGCCCAGGCTCATCTCAAACTCATAGCCTCAAGCAATCTTCCTGCCTTGGCCTCCCAAAGTGCTGGGATTACAGGCATGTGCCACCCTGCCAGCTTATTGTTTGGTTTTAATTATAACTTACATGTGAGCAAAATGGGTTTTTTAATATTTAGTTCTTGTACAATTATTCATGTCTCTAGTTTATATTTTCTGTTGGATAATTTTGCTACCTAACGTCTTTATGAACCTGATTCTACTCTCTGTAGTTTCTCCTGGTTCTTGCTGTATAATGCTTTATATATAAGCATTACTTGGATTTTTATCATATGGAAATTGTTTGAAGCTTGAGTTAAGCTGGATTCCTAGAGAGAGTTTGCATTTCCTTCTGCCAGGGCCTGGGGCATCGGCCAACATTATAAAACTGTAGATGTTTTGAATCACCTTAGTACTATGAAATTGGGTTGCAAAGCCATGTGAGGAATGACTGTGATCATGAATTCTCAGATGATATTTTGTGCTCCCCTCCACCAGCACCAAATTTAGAGGCAGACTGGTTTCTTTGCAGTCAGCAGCTCTGTGTGTGTGTGCGTGTGTGTGTGTGTGTATGTGTGTATGTATGTGTGTGTTCTACAGCAAACGTATTTCTGGTACAATGCCAATACAGTTTTGTGCAGGAGGTCATATCACCCTTTAGACTTTCCTTCTCTGGCTAGCCTGGGATTTGTGACCTGTTGCATGCACTCTTTGTGCTGTAAAACTCCAAGGCCACGTCCTCTCAGTTCGTCATATGTCCCAGGATGAAACCTGGATATAGTATTCCTCTTAAGCATCTGATTTCCCCTTTCAGTTAGTTTTATTCTCTGGATATTTCTTACTTTCTTGCTATCTATTTTTCCTATTGTTCTGTACAGTTTTTAGTTGCTTTTTACGGATTTTTATATTACAAAGGACAGAGACTTGCACAAATTAACTCAAATAATAAACTCAGTAATTGGAAATACAGAGGAATTTCTTGAAGCCTGATTTTATAGGATCTTACAAGATTGATAATGCAGGGCAGATTTGCTTCATGGCCTAATAATTTCCCATTCTGCTGCGATGCTAAATGACCTCACACTTCTAGTGCCCAACACAATCCGACTGACTCGATATCTCCATGTATTACTTCAAATTCTTGGGGATAGAAAACAAAACTGGCTTAGCCTCACTTACAGATGGTAGTAAGATATACTATTTAAGAACAGTATACACTATAATGGTTAGAGCTAAAAACTCTATAGCCAGACTAGCTGGTTTTGAATCTTGAGTTCCAAATCTTGCTAGCTTTGTAATTCGAGGAAACGTTCTTAATGATTGTGTGACTCAGTTTCTTCATCTGTAAATAAGGATGATAATAACAGTACCTGCCTCATAGTTGTAGTAAGGAATAAATGAGTTACTTACTATATGTGAAAAGTTAAAAGTAAAAGTAGTGACTTGGATGTAGTAGCTACTCAATAAATATTGGTTATTTACCCCCCTCCACTGATCTCCTTAGCTGTGGCCTGGGGTTATGATCACATGGTACAGTGGTACAAGCATATCTACATAAGTGTGTGCCTTCAGCACTGTTGAGAAGCAAATTGAAGAAAAGGGAGGCAATGGAAAATATACCCAATGTGGACTGGTGAAATAAAAACAAAACAACTTGTCATGTTGGGGAAAAATTTTATTATGTAATGTTGTTTATGTAAAGATATATTTAAGTGATAGAATTGTTACCTAAAGAAGAATTTCCCCCCAAAATTACATTGCCTGAGTTATACTAAGTATAACATTTCATATCTGAAATTTTTCGTATTTTAGTTTATCCTATATTTATTGCTAAGTCATTGCTAATTTATTGCTAGTTCATTGTCTGTGAAACACTGGATTATGTGGGCAGAGCATAAAGAAGATAAAAGAAGAATATATTGGTAGGGACAATTATAGTTTATAAAAGTAAAATCATGAGAATTTTATAGCAAATGACCTCTTTTTTGCCTAAATAATTCTAAGAAAATGTTAAACATTTCAAGAAGTATTTTTTTCTGGTTTCAAGTGCCTGAGGTTTTTCTGTTTATTTTTGTTTTTTTAAAGGGAAGAACATATGACTTAAAAAGGAAGGTCTGGACTTAGCTTAATTTCCCACAAATGAGTGCATCCAGCTGTGTTCTAGGTTATTTCCAGGCTCTCTGTGACTTAAAAATGAATGAATAAAACTAATAACGCTTTTCATCTGAACACAGTATTTACTTTCATTGGTTCATTTCATTAATCCAGTGAGGTGGATCAATGCTATAATTCTCTCTGTTCTACAGACAATCGCAACTGAGGCTCAGGGACTGTAAGTGACTCACACACAATCACATAACAAATACAGAGTAGAGCCAGATGCAAACACAGGAGTCCTGAATCTGAGCCTGAGACTCCTCCCACATTGGACAGCCACCCATTCATTCAGAAATGAATATACGACTATCATTGTGTGAGAGTACACACCTGAATTCAGAGTAACTCTAAGGCACAGATTCCCACTCACTTTTCCTTTGATTGTTTTGCGTCTGGACTGTCAGGCTTACAGCTGATGGCAATTTGTGTAAGATGACACAAAAGGGAAGGCAAATCTGGTAAAAACAAGAGGGATATAGATTGTGACCAGGACAGTTTGAATCCCTTTGCCACTGAGTAAAATAGATTTAACCTTTTTATCAGAATTTATAGCACGTGGAAGTTTAACATGTACCAGCAAGAGAGCTTGTTCATATTTGTAAATATTTGATATGGTTTTTTTCCTTACTCTCAAGAACAGGGAGAGAATTTGTTAAAAGTACTCGACCTTTAAAGGCAGAGTGTTTAAATTAATTCGTGTTATTACTTCAGTTTCACAGCTGAGTTGTCTTGTAAATAAAACTTTTCCCTCATTAGAAATGAAGCCAATCTTGCAGTTCCCTGTAGGGCTCATATTGCTTACACTGTGCTATGCTTCGTACATTGACCCAGAACCCAAGAGAGTCTTCTCACAATTGGTGAATTAAACCAGAAATAATTTCCTGTGGCATTATGTCACAACCTCAACGATGAAAAAAAATCCATTAATTTCTTTTGCACTTAATTAGAAAAATTTAAATGAATTCTTTCAAAGCATACAAAGTTTGATAGACCACTATTTAGATTTCTTGTGCTGTGTAAAGTACATGTCCATTTCTTATGTAAACTGGATTATGATGCAATTATCTATATATATGTGTATGTATATTTACCTGTCTTTTGATTTTTATTTATGTATCTTTTCATGTCTGATATTTGTCATTAATTTTTCTAGAGAGATACTTTAGCTTCCTGAGGAAAGATTTTTTTACCTTTAAGTAATGACATGTTTTTGCCCACAAAGTCAGAGAAAGTCAGACTAAATGTGAGAACTTTCTCTGGGTAAATCCATCATCTCTGCTCAGTTCCTGTTTTCTTAAATATACATTTGATATCTTCCTCTTTACTTTAGTCTTCTTCATAGGTCATTCTTGAGATTTCTTACCATCACATCTAAATTTTCACTAAGCTCTTAAGAGTCTGGATGCATCCTTGAATCTAATGTTTTTTTTTTTTTCATTGTTGTTTCCACTGTTTCAGTTGACATCTTTAGTATCTTATACCTGAACTAGTCTATAGCTCCTGTCTTCTTTTTTTTTTTTTAATTCTCCTCATTGTCCTGAAAGCACTTTCACTAAAAAAAACCCAAATCTAGTTATCCCTCTTATATTTATAAACCTATATTTATCCTCATTTGCTGTTGTAATCCTTAGCTTTCCTTTTATAATACATTTTCAATCTCAATTTCTGCTCTCTCTGATCATGCATTTAATAATTCGGGGCCTTTATATGCTAGTCCCCATCAAGAATTATGCTTTTGAATACTCTGCTCTCTATGTCTGAAATGACCTATAAAACCTTCTCCTATAATGAAGATCTCACTATTACCACCTCATCTAAACCTAATCACCTCTCAAAGGTCCCACTTCCTAGTACCATCACATTGGGAGGTTAGAGCTTCAACATACCAATTTTGGGGGGACATAAACATTTAGACCATAACATTTTTCATCTAACTGTATCTATGTGTCTCCATTTCTGCCATATACAATGGTAGAGCAGTGCTTGGAGAACCCAGTAATCAGTGTTTTCTAAAATAATTACAATCAAATTTTCTATCCAGAAGCTATATGCCTGATGATTAAAATGATCTCCTCTTCTCATATTTGTTTAAATATATTATAACCTGTATACATATTATATTATCTACTCATAAGTAATAAAATGAATGAAAATAAATTATTTTTATGACTAACTTTTAAATGGAAGAAGCAGACTGTATTTGTTGCTATGAAAACCTTCCATTACAAAGCATTTAAGAGCATGTGCCTATGTAGGACTTCTTGTCTGTCAAATTTTATTGTAATTGCCTAAAAGTGTTGTATGCTTTTCTGTGTCTAAACTTTAGATCTCTCAATTTAGTATATTTTCTTTTACAATGTATATTTATTGATGTTTAGCCTGTCCTTGAAGCGTAACTCAAATTCCACCCTTTTAAATGGTGCCTATCTTGATAACTTAAGTTAGAAAAATCTATTTACCCTTTTGAATTTTCATGGCACTCACTGATTGAAAAATGCCACTGTAACTCATTGTATATTATCTTGCTTTTTATGTTTTTTATACATTGCATGTAAGCTTTTTGAAGAAAGACAGCATGTTTACATCTTTTTATCCCATATAATAGTCACTAAAGTACCTTATATGTAGTAGGCCAAAATCAGCAATTGTTAAAGAACAAAGGATTGAGAACTGGATTGGTGTTGTGGTAATTGTGATATACCCTGACTCTCGCGTCTTTCTCTTTATACACCACTGAAACTCCATCAGAATGGTGGCTCTCTGTTGTGGTCACTTTCCTTAGTATGGTGCATTTCCTCTTTGGCAAGTTCACAGTCCTCGACCCCGAGCATTATTATAGCTTACCATCAAGTTGTGTGTATTGGTTCACTTGTGGAACACTCTTAAAATATGAACAGATTTTATGTCTTTTAGGGGTTAAAATGTAATCCAAAACATTGTGCAAATGGTAGTAGTTAGACATAGTTGGAAGATCATGCTTTAGAAGCACTGGCCATTTACCAGGGCTGTGAAAATTGGAAACCTGATAAACCTCTTTGAGGCTGTTTCTTCATCAGTGAAATATGTATGGTGAAACCTCTTTTATCAGAATTGTTACAAGTACTGAATGAAACACATGTGGAAATTACTTGGCTCACAGGGAGTACATAAAACAGCTCCCTTCTTCCAACTAATAGCTATGGACTAAATAAGATGATTCTTAGCACAGAGTCAAATTGCACTATGAGAAAACTTATAATACCTCTGAAACCTCAAGTTTTGAAAGTAAGTATATCAATTGACTATATGTGCATTGAATTTTCACAATAACTATTTCATAATAAACTTGTGAAGTTAGAATTTAATCTTTCTAGGTGCTCATTAAAGGCTAAGCTAATTCCTTGATAAGATTAAATGATTAAAATCAATGGTTTCGTGGTATCTATAGGGGGAAGGCCTTCAGTTTGTTTTTTGTCAAATCATATACTTAGAAACATAAAATGTATTACCTCTTTGTTTCAAGGACAAACAGTTGAAAAACTTGCCTGTATATGTATTATATTCTTTTCCAATGGAAAATATTTATGGGTACTTATTAACCTTTTAGGTAGTCTTAGCTTATTTTGGTTAAAATTCAAAAATTGGAAATGTTTCAGATAGTTTAGGGTCAAGGTGAGGTAGAGATTGATGGAAATGTGCTTTCAAGCTGCGTCAGTGTGGTTTCCTGAAGAGTTTGACATATACTACAAGGCTTTTCCTCCAACTGTTATTAGTAATTGGATTTATTTTCTTTCTGAATTTGAGCTCATGGCTCAGGCAAGGACTTTAGGTCTTCTGCTTCTAGAATAGGCCTTTGGGAAGAAAATAGTTTTCATTCTGTACTTTAATTTGTAGCAAAATGTCAAGTCAGTTATTTACTGAAGACAAAACCTCAAATATTCTGGGATATCAAACCTGAAATAGATGAAGATATTTGCTGGGAAAAGAAAATTGGTACTGGACTCAACAAGGCCTGATACTGCAACATAATATTGCAGAGATGGTTGGGAGATTAAATGCAAAGAAAACCTGGTCCATGCCCACAGAGATCTTAAATTAGTGAGTGTGTATTTGTGTGCATGTTTGTCTGTATGTCATGGGTGGGGCAGGGAGAGTTAAATAAGCAAATAAACTATTATAATAGAAGACAGACCATAAGGACCATGAGAAGGAAAGAGAACCACATTTGACAATATGTTTCTTCTGAGAAAGGAGAAGTCACAGTTTGATGGGAAGATGCTAATTGGGAAGCATCATTGCATCTGGGCCTTAAGGGTAGGTGGGATGAGTAAATGACATGCTATAGAGGGAAGACTGAACACAAAGGGCAGGACAGGTCTAATTAATTTAACTTCATTGTAGACTAAGAAACTAGGAATAAAGAAGATTAAACATAAATGCTAGAATTTGATATGCTTTCACTTTTAGGCACGTTTGACAAAGTGTAATTTTAAATTTGTAAGTTCAAGTGGTGGAAAAGAAAAGGAATTCAAAGTTTCCAACCCTGCTTTCCTTTAGTTCTTTAAACCTGTCTGGGTTTCTCAACTTCAGCACTATTGACATCTTGGACTAGATACTTCCTTCTGGGGGGATGTTTAGTCCCATCCCTGACCTTTACCCAGCACTGGAACTAGGGTTGGGCAAGGGAGGCAGTAGGGACGTAACATTTAAGGAGGCACCCATTCTGAAAGTGGTGTAAATTTTAATCCTGCACTTGCACAACACTGGGAATGAGTGTCCCTTAAATTTTGAGCCTTAGGTGTCTTCCTTGCCTCACCCTAGTCTTGGCACTGCTTCTATCCACTAGAAGCCAGTAGCACCCTAGGAGTCGTGGCAGCCACATGTCTACAAACATTGCCAAATATCTGCGAGGAGGACAAGATCGCCCCAGTTAAGAGCCACTGTGTTCTAACTGTAGTAACTCAGCGTACTTCTTTTTTAGTTGTAAAATGCCAAAAGCAGCAGCCAGCAGTGTGACCTTTTTGTACTCAAAGTAGCAACTAAATACGGGTGTACTTTGGGTGGTGCATGAGTAGCTGCTTGGGGAGGAGGGTTTTGAAGAGAGCTGTGGAAAGAAATCCTTTTGAGTCAATGGGCTGCTGGGTGCTGCGTTAGGGAGAGACAAGGGCCTGTATAAAAATTATCTAACGGTGAGGAATCCATTATGCTGCTAATAATATACTAGATGGCTAGGCCATGGCTGCACTGAAGAATAATAATTCTGGTGTTCATCTTGGAATGGATATAACAAGATTTTGAAGTACATTTTCCTGGTCCTTGTGAAAATGCTCAAAAATCAACAATATGCGTTTACTTTATTTTCTTTTTACAAAATTAGGCGGTTTTCTTGGTTAATACTTCATTGTGCTGTTTATGTTTGCTAATATCAATTCACCCTACCCTACTCTATCCTATTTTCTTGGACTTTGAGGGAAGCATTGGCACTTGGGGAACTGCAGTTTGTGCAGTGTGGCTGCCAAGATCACAGATACATCCGACACTAATGGACTACTAATCATACCACTTAGTACAAGATCATAGAGCCACATCATATTGTATGTGGTCTTCGGGTTGAATGAAAGAGATATTGTTACATAATATTTAGCTATAGAGTTTAATCCTTAAAATTCCAGGTGTCTCACATTCATTGATGTGTCAACCAGCATGTTGCTCCATTTTTGGCGGCACTTCCTACAAAAGTTGGCACATGGTACTAACAACAAATTAAATCGTCCAGTTTGATAGCTCACTAACTTCTGCCAGGCATTGTGCTATGTATTTTATCTCCACTTAATGTTCAGTAACCCTTAGTTACTTAGTTAGTGGTTAATAACATTCTCCCTATTTTATGGACATAGAAACTAAACTTAGCCAGGTTCATTAACTTGCCCACAGTCACATGTTCAGGATCACTTTTATTCCATATCTGCCAACTCCAGAGTCCTTATTGTTAAATGTTCATTTGGAGCAGCCTGCAGGTGCCCTTGTAGATTGTGCAAGGTACCTCCAGGTGGACACCATGCGCGCTTTGTGCTTTATGAACACCCTGAAATTATACTGATAGGTTCACAATAAGTGACAAGTGAATTCCAATGCTTTTAAGCATCATTTATTTTGTTAATGAAAAAATTATTCAATATCTGTATTAAAGCATAATGAAGACTTTATACAGGATCATTGCCATAGGTATAGGAACCATTGTAATAGCGTTTTGCAGTGGGGGAAAGAGATTGGGCTAAATGCCAAGAACAGCATGGGCAAGTGGAAATTTATAGCCAAAGAGCAGAGTGGGGGTCAGTGGATGGAAAATTACTAAGAGTAAACATCAGGAGTAAGAGAGATTCTGGCCAAACCAACCTAACAGGATCCTTGCTGAAGGTAGGCTAGAGAAATCAGGCATCACCTGGGGGATGGTGAAGGATGAGGAACCTGATCAGGTATCAGGGATGTGGGTTCTTGCTAAACTGACTTAGCAGAGCTCTTTGCTACAACTGGATTTTACAAGAAAGTGCATAGATGGGCCTAGGAGAAGTTTAAGAGCCTGACTAAAGTTTGGCCAACCAGGGACTCTTTGAAAATGTTAAAAATTTTACCTAAATCTTTCCTTCCTTTCTTCCTTCCTTCCTTCCTTCCTTCCTTCCTTCCTTCCTTCCTTCCTTCCTTCCTTCCTTCCTTCCTTTCTTCCTTCCTTCCTTCCTTCCTTCTTTCTTCCTCATGCCTAGATGTAAATTATATTGAAAAAAGGATGGAATTCAATTGAAAGATTGTTCCTTGCCTATTGTGCTTTCGACATTCTATAATAGTTCATCTGATGCACTTAGAAGAATGAAGCTACCACTTTAGAACTATTCCTTCATCTAGTATTAGTGAAAATTGTATAATGCCACCAGAGTTCTTTTTCTGAGGCCTAAGGCTAGAATATTCTTTCTCCGTTATTTATTATTGTCATGGAGCCATTAGCTTTTGCCATTAGAAAATATACTCTACTAAAGGTGTTATAGCTGGATGTAAGTGCTCCAAATTCTCATTACATGCTGCTGACCTCTTCCTATAAATCTCAGCTTGGAGTTATCAGCTTTGTACTTGTTGGCCCTAATTGGAAAGCTCTCTGCTCTATCTAGGTACAAAATGTACTATCCGAGCTTGAATTTCTGCCCCTTATTAACATTGCCTTGTGACTTATTTCTTCAATTCTCTTTCCATTGGAAATCCAACTGAAACAAATTCCTCGGTTTTATATACAAAGTGAGCTTATGGTAGAACACACTGCAAATCATGCAGTGCAATAAACGAGAACACAGTCTAATACTTTTGCCATTAGAGAATATTAAAATGTCCTTTACTAATTAATTACTTGCACATCATTTTTTTACACTTAATAATCTTGAAACAAATTCATGAATTTTTCAGCAGTTTGAAACTCATTTTACCATTTGAAAATCAAGTATAAGTCATACAGTAGTAAATTCCATGAAGAGTTTGTAAGGAGTTGTGTTATAATTTCCTAAAACCTATCTGTACTTCAGAGGGATTTTATTTTGCTAAGACTCTTGTGTAGCGTAGAGTTGGGAGCGGGAGTATTTCTGACCTAATTCATCTTTCCATCAGAAAAAAAATATATATTTTCTTAAGAGAATTCCTGAAAGATTTTAATGTATTTCTTATTAAAATCACATGTTCATGTTGATGAATTTCCTAGCAGTTTACCACTATATCCTTCTTAAGAGGAAGGTAGACTATATACTATACTTAGAACTTGGAACACTCAGATGTCCCTGCTCTAGGTTCTTTACCTGTATTAATAATGACATACTAGAAATCAGTATTATTGAAAAAGATTCATCTTAAGTGCATACTTAGTACTTGTGTTTTAGTACATATTTAAATATTTAAACAATTTTTTTTCCAATTCCAATTAAATAATGCTTACTTTGAAAAAAACTGTGTAGAGTGTGATGAATGCGAGTTTTGTTCTTACGTTATTTTTTTCTATGAAAAACTGATTAACTAATTTTTGAAGAAACGAAACTCAAGCTTCATGAGCTCAGGAGATGAAATGATCAAAACTATTTAGGTTCTAAATTAAACTATACTTAGAATTATGATATTTTTGAGAAATTATGAACACTTTCTTTTATCCTCAGATGAACTTGTTTTTCCCAGCATTAATGTGAAGAGCCAAAGAGGAAACAATTTATGTTGAAAATTTTCATCGTTGAAAATTGAGGTTAAATTATCATCCTGTTTTTTCCTAATGTATGAAACAAAAGTTTCTCAGACCCTTTCTGATTAATTTATTTTGTAGACTGTTCAGACAACATACTTTTCTTACATTTGATAAGAAAAATATATGTACAAAGTAAGAATGCATCACTGAATATTGCTACTTGCAGAACTATAAGGGTGGTGGACATATTCAGCTGGAGAGACAATAGGTAATACATACTTTTGGATATAGATTAG
>CAUYRT010046522.1:0-47312 GCA_963574885.1 Lepilemur ruficaudatus | reverse complement strand
CCTACAGAATGGGAGAATATATTTGCATGCGATACATCTGATAAAGGGCTAATAACCAGAAGCTACAAAGAATTCTAGTAATTCAGCAAGAAAAAAATCAAACTACCTATTAAAAAGTGGGCAAAAGGGATGATTAGAAGATTTTCAAAAGAAGATAGACAAATGGCCAATAAACATATGAAAAAATGCTCAACATCACTAATCATCAGGGAAATGCAAATCAAAACCACAATGAGATATATCACCTAACCCCAGTGAGAATGGCTTTTATCAGAAAGTCCCAAAACAATAGATGCAGTGGTGTGGCTGTGGAGACAAAGGAATTTGCAAGTCAGCCATAGTTGTCTTGACTTATATGCTCTTGGTGTTGATACTGATATCATGGCCAATTTCAAGCTAGAAATATGACCACTGAACACAAAAATAGAAAAAGTTACTAAAACTCAGCTCCTCTGAGGCACCGTATATGCTGATACTTGGCAAAGACAGAATATATTCTGTTTGTTTGATTCCATGTTCTCAGTCACTATGCTGGAGTTACCTATAAAGGTGACTGAGCACCATTTAGAATTATTTTGAAATATATCTAAAGATACAGATCCTTTTGTCAGTGACATTATTTGGCCTGAAAAATAACAAAGAAGTAAGTCTACTTGCTTCGCTGACTGAATAGCATGAGCCTCCATGCCCAGTCCCTGCTCAATTGACTAGAATACCATTCCTTTTTTCAGTATCTGTTTTTCCTTCTACAACAAGTTGGTTGACTTGGAAGTTTTGTCTTTTATTAGGACTCATTGCTAACATTTTCTTATTCTTTAACCAACATTGATGCTGGGTCGCATCTATTCCCCAATTAATGGCTTCAAAGGAAGAATTTAAAGCTCTACCTCTGAGCTTCTGTTATCTTAGGTTCCTCATTTTTAGAACCATTATGACATCACCAACAATGATGAAGATCCTGGAGTTGTATTCTGCCTTGCTATTGAAATGGGAAGTTCTGAGTAAAGATATTTTAATAATGATGAATTATGATAGTTCATGAAATAGGATATTCATATTTTAATAATGAAATGATTATAAAACATTGAAGTGATATATTGGCACATAAACACAATGAATCTCTGGTTAATGAGATTGTTTTAATAAGAAGATTTAGGAGTCCCAAATTAAATAACAAACTCACTTGCACAGGTGTCTGTATTGGAAATGCAATAGGTTTCTTTGCCTACCAGAATACTCAGCCATATACAATGTCGGTACTTGCTCAGATACAGTGTTGTGTCCTGGTTAATATAGGGTGTCTTCAACTGTGGAGTAATATTTCTAATACATTGGCTAATAGTTGCATATTAATTTAGGTAACAATGTCAACATGTTCTAACTTCAAATATGAAAGTAGCCCTGTTTTAAAACAATAGATTTCTTTCTCAAATATTCCTTTTATTTTTTGGAAATCATGCAATTTTAAAATTGTGAATATTTAAACTAGCTTAACAAAATCTCTATAGGAGGCCGGCTTTAGCATCAAAAGTAGTCACACCCTGCTGTATTGTAGCTGACTTTACTTCTTGATTATGCTTATTTAAAGATAGTAGAATGAGGAATGAAGGGGAGATTAGGTTTATAACACCTTCCAAAATATTGAATAGTAATGTGTTTTAAATATTTAATAGACATGAATTACCCCTACATGTTCTAAAATATTGTAATTGCACATAAAATCCTGTTCTTCTTATTTTAAATGCATTCAGAGAAAAGCAATTCACACAAAAAAATGATATTCCCAGGACAAAAATCATAAAATTATAACATTCTTATGCCTCTACTTACTATGCAGACTTAATAAGTAACAGGCTTTTGTGAGAATGAAATGTTATTGTTATTCATTTTAACCATTTTGGCTTAAAGGACTGTCAATTTTTAAAAGTATATTGCTGAGTTTGCACCAGCTTCTGAAATAGCTTATACTTTCCTTAAAATATATTTGGATTTTCTTACCACGAGAAACAATTGTATTCTGAAATAAATATTGCAGTTTGCTCAGCAAGGTTACAATGACATAAACATTTATTAATGTAGAGCACATTAAATATATATTTATATATTGTCTCAGAAGCGATAAATGCCACCTTATTTCTGCTTCATTATGTTTAAAATATGATAACTGTAAAGATACTATGATTAGGCCAATTTTTTTTTAATTCCTGCTATGGATTTGTTAATACTTTAAAAATTAGTTGAGGTTAAAGACTTGATATGTCCTCTGATTTAGATAATGCTTGTCAGGGCAATGTCATTTTGTACAATATTGAGATTCACTGTGAAATGATACTCATCATTTGAGGCCCAGGCTGAATCACATCTCTGCCAGAAACATTTATCTTATTAAATTTGTAGGATACATAGTTTGGAGTAAAACTTAGAACTCATCATATCATACCTCTACACCAAAATTTCTCCAATGTTTTTGCATAAAACTTGCACATCTCAAAATCACCCATAAAATCACACTCTTAAAAGGATGAAGCCCAGAAATCTGAATTTAAATTGACACTCCAAGTGATATTATGCATTATAAAATTGTCAAATGACTAGAACAGCAGGGCTTGAAATCCTTCTTTGACAACTTTTCCAATGACTGAATATTTTTGGAGGAAAAAAAGGCTACTATACTACACTCAAGCACCACTCATAATCTGGGCATTTCTATTATAAATATTAATATACTTTATACTTTGTCAAAATTTGTTGCTTCCAAACATTTATTTCAGCTTTCTGAAACCACGCTGAAATATTCAAATCTTTCGAACATATTTTAATAAATCATGTCATGCAAGTTAGTTAGGTCTTTGCATTATAGTAGACACTTTTATTACTTTCTCATAAGATGTGGTTTCAGGCTTCTTAACTCACACAGACTAATTAATATTCTCATAATAAACTTTTATTGGATTATATTCCCCTTAACATATAGTGTTAACAGAATCAAATGCAATCTTTCTATTGATAACATGTTTTCTATAAGATTAAAAGAAATTGTAATAGAATCTATAGCGAAGGAGGAAAGAAAGAGGGGAAGGAAGGAAGGAGGAAGGAAATTTAAGAAGAAATTAACATCTTTGAAAAACTTCTGTGTGATTGGCACTGTTCAAGTTTTTAACATTAATCATTTTGTATAATCCTGGACTAAATACATGAGGCAGAGAATTTATTATTGAATGACTTCTAATATTTTCCTGGTATCATATCCTAAAATTTGGTTACACCATTTATTACCTTTAGCTTAAACAATAAAAGTTCTATTGACTTCAAAGATATCACTAATTGCTTATAAAAATATGAGCAGTGTGTATTTCAGGTATATAAAAGAGTGAAATCTCATGATTAGTAAGCTAAAATGAGCAATATTATGACTACTAATTTTATTAGCATGACAATTGTTAATTTAATGAACAAGATTAACCAGTTATTACAGTAAGGAATTCCCATCTATTATTTTATTTAATCCCCAATGTAACCACATGTGGTAGATAATGTTGCAAACTGTAATTTTAGCATTGAGGTTTCAGATACCAAATGTAAGGACAAGATGTAAAAAGCTTCCAGAGAGAAAAAACAGATCATATACAAAAAGGAATAAGAGGTTACAGGATGCTCAGCAGCAACATTGGAAATAAAACACAGCTTTCTTATTTTGATTGAAAATACAGCAGGAGGAATAATGGCTCTGGGGCTGTTTTGGAGGAAAATAATGAGAATTGAGAAAAGCCTTAAGATTTATGACCACATTGAGAGAAACTTTGCAATGTTTCTTCTTTCCTTCCTTCTTTTCTTACTCCTTTCTGGCTTTTTTCTTTTCTATTTTATTATTTTCTTCTTCTTTTTTTTTTTTTTAGTTTTGAGATTTAGCTTTGAAAACTAAGCTACTAAAAAAAGGTAATTATTAACTTCAAGGGAAACCACAATAATAAAAACAAAATAAAGCTACATAGGAATGAAATCTATATTTTATTACATGGTTTAGCTATAAATAATTGTTCATTTCACAATTTAGTTAGTGTTTAATATTGATAAAGATAGATAAAATTTTTGATATAAATGTATTTGGAAAAAGCAGACGGGATTGTGTGTGTGTGTGTATGTGTGCATGAACAAGGACAATGACAAAGCAATAAAACTCGTCTTCTGTAAGAAAAAAATCACAACTAGTTTTCTAACAGAAATAATATAAGAAATTACCTTTTTCAAAAGTGTATTTTTTCCTCCAGTTTCATCTCCAAAATGTAACGAACTTGGATGTCAACACTCCCATATTTACATCAAAAATAAAAAAAAGAAGCTGAACAAACTGATAACTAATGACTTTCATAGAATTCATGAAAGAATCGGGGTCACAGGGCAAACTGTTAACCTGAAACTATTAAACTGAAATCTGGATAAAACAGATTTAATCCAGAAAATAAGAGTTTACTGTTGAGCACCTGGGCCAAGGCACTGGAACCATAAACCAATAGGACAATTAAATAGTAATTTTTACCAATTGCTGGAGACTGAGTGTGAACTAGTTTAAAAGTAAGAAATTCCAGGAGGCTTTTTTATTTTGAGGTAGCACATTTTCAAGTGTTTTAGCTCCAGGAACCACGCCGAGTGCCAATGAGAAAGAATCATGAAAAATAGTCTCAAGACTCTGGAAATTGGAGGAGAGGAGTAATCATTGTGAAATACACGCAGAACTTTCTACACATAAAATATCTTTCAGAAAACGGAAACAGAGGGAACACTTTCTATGTTGTCCTATGAGACTTAGCATTATCATAATACCAAAACTAAATAAAGATATTTATAAAAGGAAAAACTACAGACTAATATTTCTTATAAACATAGATGCAGAAATACTCAACATAATATTAGTAAATAAAATTCAACAATAAAAAAAAAGAATTACAACACAAACAAATGGGACTTTTTCAGGCATGTAATACTGATTCAACAGTGACAAAAATTAATGCAATCCACTCTATAAACAGGGTAAGCAAAAACGTCATGTGATTTTATCAATTAAAGCAGAAACATATTAGACAAAATACAAAACCAACACTTAAGTGCACATATAGTAGTAACATTCATCCATTGTCGGGCAGGTGGGAGAGGGGAGGAGGAGATGGGTATATTCACACGTAATGGGTGCAGTGTGCACCATCTTGGGGATGGGCAACTTGAAGCTCTGACTCAGGTGGGGCAAAGGCCATATATGTAACCTAAACATTTGTACCTTCATTATATACTGAAACAAACAAAAAAAAACTCATTCATGATAAAAACTCTCAACAAACCAGAAAGAGAGCAGAGCTTCCTCAACTTGATAAAGCACATGTACAAAACCTACAGCTAACAACATATTTAATACTGAGAAACTGAATGATTTCATCCCAAAATTGGAAATATGAGAATGATGTCTTCCTTCATCGATCATAAAAAGAATCATAATGCAATTTCTAGCTAGTACAATAAGCATTAAATAAAAGCTATACATAATTGTAAGGAAGAAATAAAACCATCTTTGTTCACAGGTGACATGAATATCTAAGTACAAAATCCCAAACAATCTACAAAAATAAATAAAGCCTTCTAGAATAAGCTAATATAGAGGAAAGACAGAATGCAGGTTAATATACAAAAGTCAATTTATTTCCTATATACAAGCAATAAGCTAAAATTTGACATAAAAAGGTATCATTTACAGTAGTCCCTCACCAAAACCAAAAATGAAATAGGTATAAATCTAATAAGATATCTATACGATGTATATGTAGATTCCTACAAAACTCTGATGAGAAACATCAAAAAGGTTAAATAGAGAGATATTCCACATTCACGTATTAGAAGACTCGATATTGTTAAGAGGTTAATTCTTCCGACTTGATGTATATATTTAATGAAATTCAATCAAAATCCCAGCAATCTATTCCACAGACACCTATGAATTAATTATAAAGTTTTAATGCAAAGACAAAAGACGTAGAATATCCGACACTATACTGAAAAAGAGGAATTAAGTCAGGTGATTTACATAATCTGATTTCAAGACTCATAAAGCTACAATAATCAAGACAAAATGGAATTTATGAAAGCATATAGTCATAGCACACAAATGAGAGACAAGAAATAGATCCACACAAATGTAGTCAACTGATTTTTCACAAAGAAGTAATGGCAACTTGATAGAGAAGCAATAGTCTTCAACAAGAATGTATGAACACTGATTTATTAATCGTAATATGTATAATATGCTGACATACGATGTTAACAATAAAGGATTGAGCAAAGGATATATGGGAACTCTGTAGTATCTTCTCAGCTTTTCTGTAAACCTAAAAGTGTTCTAAGGATAAATTTTATTTAAAAAATATATTTTAAAGAAAAATCCAAGTATAGAAAAGAAAGAACACAAGGTTCTTGCTTCTTGGAAGCAGGATTCAGTTGTTCAGAATAGGAGGATAAAGATGGTTGCTTTCCTTTTAAACTTTTAGTGTTTTTCAACTTGAATTTCTCTTTAAATAAAGAAAGAGGGAGAGAAAAAATGGGAAGAAAGAGGGGAGGGAGGAAGGGAGAAAGAGAGGAAGGGAGAATGGAACTGAAAAAGGGAGAAAGGAAGTAAGGAAGGGAGGGAAGGAGGAAAGGAGGGCTAGAGAGAAGGAGCAGAGGGAAGAGAGGGGAGGAGCCAGGAAAGGGACTTTGGTTAACTTGCCCCAAATTACCCAGATAATAATAGGTAAAACCAGGAAGTAATTCTTTCAGATGCCAAACCCACAATATTAATAATTTATTTTTCCTTCTATAAAGAGAGAATAAAATGGCTACGGGGACAGCAGTCTGTCTCTTGCTTAAATGGAGCTAAAAGGTGAGACACTTTCATTTCTCATGCCTATAGCAAATTCATTGAAAATGTACTCAGTGCCAGATGTTACAGAGCTGAATAACTCCTTATAGCCTAAAAGAGAAATTGGGAATTGCCTAAAATGTTGCAAACAGTTAAGTCAACTCTCCGCACTTTGCCTTGCAAATCTTCTTAAGATCCACTTTTCGTAACTTCTCTGTGTCATCATTGGACTTTGGTTTTCAAGGCCAGATTCTGAGGTTTAACTTTAGTTGCATTAATGAGGAGGGAACAGTGCAACTGTCTGCACAAAGTGAACCTTGTTTGGGTAGATAAGAGGAAAACAACCTCTGTTTAAGTGGAGTGAAAAGGTTCCTATTGAAATATGTTACGACCGTTTTGCTCATACTGTTACTCACTTTCTAATCAGGGTTATCAAGAGAGAGTAACACACACACATATATATATATATATATATATATATACACACACACACACATATATATATTTTTTCCTTTTTAGGAAAGAATATAATGTCATTATTCTTTAGGTTTCTCTGCATTGCCACATAGCTGAAAGAAAGAGAATGCACTGAATTATTTATTTTTTTTCCTTTCTCCTCTATTTTCAAAGCAGGGAAAGATGAGGTTAATTTTCCATGTAATTATTTTAAGAATGAGTTAGAGATTTCTTTTTTTCTTGATTATTTCTCCTGTTGTGTTTTTAATTGGGAAGAGACTGAACCTTTTTAATGAGTTGTGAGTGGCTAGACTGGAAACAATTCTAAAGAACAGTTCCAAAGATTTGGACTGAACTTCCGCAGTTAGTTGGGCTGTGGTGGTTGTTATAGAGCCCAAAGTGGGTTTTCACAGGGCCAGACAAATATCCTTTGCAGTTGTTAAGATGAGGGAAAATGTCTCTGCTATGAAGATTGTTCACACAAAAATTTCTACACCAATATTCATAGCAGCATTATTAGGAACAGCCAAAATGTATGAACAACTCAAATTTCCATTAACAGATGAATGCATAAATAAAACGTGGTTTTCATATAATGGAACTGAAAAAAATAATGGGGCAACAAAACATCAATTTGCAAATTTATGCAGTATTTGTTCATGTGGAAGAATATTAAGAAATATATGATAGTATTATGAAAATTAAAATAATAGTCGTTCATATTTATCTATATAACACTAATGATTTAGGAAAACTGCCAAACACTATCTGTCTTTAAACATGATTAATGATTGTCTGTCTTTTTTGCTTCAACTGAGGTAAATGACTTAAAAGCCACTTTCTCACTTCCAAATCCCATCTGAAATGTTAAAACAACACCCAGATTGTGGCATATACACAAAGTATTAATTAGGTACATATGCTTTTCTCCAATTTTAATTGACACATTAAGTATCTATGACTATCCTATTGAAATTAAATTAATTTTCATGTGACCTTGAGGGATTTTTGATATTCTGTTATAGTAATCTACATAATAATTCATCAAACTGCACATTATTTCACAATTCTGTAATATTATGAGGAAAGCACCAGAATAAGAGTCAGCTCACTGGTAGATTCTCTGAATCAAATCATCTTGGATAAGCTGCATGATTTTCAGTATTTCAATTTTTAAATTTAAAGTAGGAATAACATCTGCCCATTATATATTCCAGTGTTTTTATCAATGACAAATAATATATGAGAATTTTTTGAAATTTTAAGATACCAACCATGTTTTAAGAAAGAACTTTAATTAAATATTTGAGTTATAGGCCATCTCTCTATTACAAAAGATTAAACCTTTATGAGCAATTATTTAAATTTAGTAATTTAAAGACTTATAAAGTTACATGCAAATAAATTAATATTTTACCTAGTAAAGGAAATTGAAAAGCTCCCCCTTCAAACTTAACGAAAATACTATTCTCTTAATTTATAAGAAAAACAATACTGACTTAGTCTACAAAGCCCTGTAGTCAGAAAAAAAAGATTAATAAAATTAATATTTAGAAGAGATATAACTTGAAATCCTTTTAGTAAGTAAATAAGTATGACATATGATTAACTTAATACACATTAATTATGAACATTATTTTAATGCCCTTAAGGGTACTTAAAGACAATTTGTATATTTCAGTATTTTGCATAATTTTGATATTTTTATTTCTATTATAATTTTTCTTAACATTTCTACTTAAAGTATTTGAAAATTTAAGCAATTTTAACCTGAAGTATTTGTTGGATAACGAATAAGAGAAAGCTAAATTATTCTGTTTAAGGAAAGGAAATCAGAAGATATGGGAAGAAGGAAAGGCTGGAGGCAATGAAAAGGGGAAAACAACGTAGCTAAAAAGAGAGAGAGCGTAAAAGAGATCTCAAATGGGATTTGGGGAGGTAAAATAATGTACCTTCCAATGTAATCATTTTCTTCCATCTTCCCATTAAAACTTTAATAAAATTTAAAAAAATCAACCTTAAGTATCATAAGGAACAATTAATATATGTTTCTCAGTGTGGAGAATCTACATTATATAGGCTCATTATTTATGAAGGCCTTGCTAAAATAGCAAGGAATGAAATAATTCTACAGTAAAATTCTCAGGTGTTAATTTTTTCCTCTGTGACTAGCATATTTTTCAGTTGAGATGCTACAATGAAAATTGATTCATGTCAGATTATACAATTCTAAATTTATGAAAATTTAAATGAGAGCTTGTTAGAAGTTTATCCTTGCTTAAAAAAATTATAAATATTATGTAAGACTGTTTTACAAATGATACCCAGGTGGATAATTTAAAATATTTAGAAAAACAAATTGTTTTGATTGACACAAAAGCAATTTGGAAGCAACCATGTATATGCTATAACATTAATATGCTAATTACAAGTTGTTATTTATTAAAATAAATTCCCTAAAAATGGACTTTTGCTAAAGAGCATGCAATTTTGAAGGTAGTCCACAAGTCAAATCAGCTCTATTCCAAATAGTCAAATTCAGAAATATTTAACAATGTATTTTCTATGTTGTTAAGTTAAAAAATTGCCCAAATTATGAATATTTATCTTTCATTCCATTTTTATATCTATAATTTGCTTTGTGTAACAGCAAGAGTTAGTATGTGTACTGCAGTAATAGCATGTAATTCCACACACAGCTTAGTCCATCTCCTAATCAAGGCAGACATAATATTCTTTACTAGGAGCCCTGCAATCAACCTCAGAACTCTTCTAAACACAATAAATTTTTTGTCATCCTTACTTCATAACTGAAACTGATATTTTTCACTTACAATCTCTCATTGGGATCTTGAAAAACCAGTGGGAAAGCAGGCTTCTAGTTTTAGAGTTCTATAGTGAGTTAGAAAATTGCTATATTTTTCCAAGTGGATCACTAAATAGGAGCCCTATCTATTTTTTTTTTTTTTTTTTTTGTTTTGAGACAGAGTCTCACTCTGTTGCCCAGGCTAGAGTGCCATGGCGTCAGCCTAGCTCACAGCAACCTCAAACTCCTGGGTGCAAGCAATCCTTCTGCCTCAGCCTCCTGAGTAGCTGGGACTACAGGCATGCGCCACCATGCCCTGCTATTTTTTCCTATGTATTTTTAGTTGGTCAATTAATTTCTTTCTATTTTTAATAGAGACGGAGTCTCGCTCTTGCTCAGGCTGGTTTCAAACTCCTGACCTTGAGCAATCCTTCCGCCTTGGCCTCCCAGAGTGCTGGGATTACAGGCGTGAGCCACCATGCCTGGCCAGGAGCCATATTATAATGTGTTCAGCCCATGCCAAGTCATGTTCTTGATTTAGGACATTTTGAAAGTTTACTATATGTCCAGAGGCTATAGAGCCTAAAATGGCTGACTCCTCTTGAAATGCATATATACAGAGATCTGCATATTCAATGAAAAATGTAACTAATAACTAGATCACATGTTTATTTGGGTCTGTAGATATCATTATTGTTTTCCTCCAGACAAACCAATGGGAAGCCAGATAATAGATAGTTGCCTGGAGATGATGACAGCAAAAGAAAGAGATATTAAAAATAATATTCAAATGTCTAACATCAGACTTACATACTGTAACGTAACCACCTTCGGGATAAGGATCTAGCCGTCAGCAAGATGGGTGATTTGTCCCAGCAGACACTTACAGGCCTTAACAACACTGGCAATGCTGATCTCTGTGAAGTTTTTCTTGCATATGCTTCTTAACTGCCTATAGCTCAACAATTGTTCATATTTTCCAGTGGCATATCCAGGCCTCTCACTGTTTTAGTCTGTTTGTGTCACTGTAACAAAATACCTGAGACTGGATAATTTATAAACAATAGAAATTTATTTCTCATACTTCCAGAGGCTGGGATGTCCAAGATCTGGTTGGCTTCTGGAGAGCTTCCAAGACGGTGCTTGTTGACGCATTCTTGGGAAGGAAACAATGAAGACAACTTTAGACACTTATATGTCTGAAGATGGTACCAGAAGAATCCGCCTTAACAAGCTTTGCTCATTAGCCTTCATCTGCCATTCATTTGTATTCCCGAAAGTCGCTTCTCTAGAAACTCAAAGTACTTTTCCTCTGTTTTGTCAGTTCTCTAAAATTTTACTGTTCTTTGTTTAAAGATGCTACATAAGCTGAAATTCAAGACCACCTCTTGGAGCACTATTTATTCCCTAGGTGTCTTGCATGTATATATGGAATGTACACAATAAATTTTTTGTGTGTGTGTGCTTTAAATATAAAGGTCTTGGAGAAGGACCTTGCTTTCTTCAACTAAGTTTGTTTCTGACTCTACATGTGCAAAAATTTAAAACACCTGAGCTATAACCAAACATTGTTTATAAAAGTACTTTTTTTTTATATAAACCATATCTCATATATTTTTCCCAGCAACTTTTAAAAGATGTAGGAGTATGTTTATCTTCCTTTTGTAGATGAGGATACACTGCCTATTATAGCATAACTGCTTTATAAATTATTAAATAAAGGAAGTTCAAAAAGTTAAATGACTTTTCTAAAGTAATGTAGAAAGCGAATGCTATTTCCACGTTCCAGCTTAGAAACTTGACCATCTCACTGTTCTCTGTCTATCCTTGGAGTATTGGGAAACTCTGTGTTGGGCATCAAATATCTTTCTTATGCAAGGTCCTCAAAATTCACTTGTGAATCAGATAAAAGACACTTGAAGGGCTCAAGTGTCTTTTATCCTATCGAGGAATTTTTTAAGAGATGATCTATTCAATGTTATTGTTTTTGTGTTGTAGTAATGATCTATTTTTAATATGGCACTTCAATAAAGCAAAATAGATTAGGCCAGAATTCCTAAATCACTTCAATTTCAGGCCTGGTCTCCATTTTAATTTACTTTAACAGACATTACTTACTCTAACTGATACAAAGTCATGTCAAGATTTAGAAGTGAATCTGAAAAATTTTGATCTGGTTTACAACCTACAAGCTTATAGCCAGAAAGAAAGTGGGAGAGTTAGAACCAGTAAAAGCAGGAGTACTAAAACTATACAATTTCAGTTTATTGAATATAATATGGATCATACTAAATTTACCATGAAACATCCCAGGAACAACTGAATTAACATTAATTAGTAATGTACCAACTCCTTTGAGCCAAAGGAAAAATTTCTTTATTATGATGGGTGGATAGATATCAGTTATTTGATTTGTTTGTTTTACAACTTCTGTGGCAGATTTTAACTACATCCTAATTAACTTACTAATGAGATTTGAACATTAATTGACATTTTACAAAGTCTTTAGAATGGTAAAAAATAAATGATTCTGTACAAGTCTTGATATAAACAATTGACTTATGTATATATCATTCTGTCAATCAAAAATTCACAATATCAAGAATTTACAAATCTGCCAGGAATAATAATCTGGGCCTAATTTGTATATGAAAGAAACCAAATTTCACAAAATGAAAATCCATCTCTTTTTTTTTTTGTCTTTTTTCTTTCTACCTGTCTTACTGTACAATGGAAATAATAACCAAAGGAGCAATGTATTAATTTTCTTCCTCCTTCCCTCTTTTTCATAAATTCTTTGCTTAGGCCAATGTCCCTAAGAGTTTTTCCAGGATTTCCTTCTGAATTCTTATAATTTCATGCCTTAGGTTTAAGTCTGTTATCCATTGGGAGTTGATTTTTGTGAGGGGTGAGAGGTGCAGATCCTGTTTTAGTCTTCTACATGTGGCTATCGAATTTTCCCAGCACCATTTACTGAATAAGGATTCTTTTCCCCAGTGTATGTTTTTGTCTGCTTTGTAAATTTGAAATAATAGCTAAATATAATAACAATGCCATTATATTAACCAAATTTTTATCTGATGATTTAGGCTATAATTAAAAATAATACACTATCTCAGAATCATTATTAGAAATTAAAACTATATTTGTGGCAGGTTGTGTACTAACTGATCTATATTTAGTTATAGTTAAATCTACATTTGGCACCATTCTTGCCATCTTCCTTTCCTGCCATCCCCCTTTTAATTTTCTTAATCAGATCTTTTCTCAAAGAGCATTGTCTAGATAGAATTACTTGATATGCTTGTTAATTTACAGATTTTGTCCACACTTACAAGCTCTGTCCAGGTGTGGGGTTTGAATTTTTAATATACATTTATCAGATAATACTTAGCCACAAAAAAGTTGTAACATCTTTAGTGAGAATAGCCTTTATCAAAAAGTCACAAAACAATAAATGTTGGCGTGGATGTGGAGATATAGGAACACTTCTACATTGCTGGTGGGACTGCAAACCAGTACAACCTCTGTGGAAAGTAATATGGAGATACCTCAAAGAGCTACAAGTACAACTACCATTGGATCCAGCAATCCCATTAATGGGCATCTACCCCAAAGAATAAAAGACAGTCTATAAAAAGACATCTGAACTAGAATGTTTGTAGCAGCACAATTCACAATTGCAAAAATGTGGAAACAACCCAGTGTCCATAAATACATAAGTGGATTAATAAAATGTGGTGTATGTGTACCGTGGAGTACTACTTTCAGCTATAAGAAACAATGGTGATATAGCACCTCTTATATTTTCCTGGATAGAGCTGGAACCCATTCTACTAAGTGAGGTATCATAAGAATGGAAAAACAAGCACCACATGTATTCACCATCAAATTGGTATTAACTGATCAACACTTAAGTGCACATATAGTAATACCATACATCGGGTGTCGGGCAGATGGGAGCAGGGAGGAGGGGATGGGTACATTCACATCTAATGGGTGCGGTGAGCACCGTCTGGGGGATGAACCCTCTTGAACAGCTCTGACTTGGATAGGGCAAAGGAAATATATGTAACCTAATTATTTGTACCCTGTAATATGCTGAAATTTTAAAAAATAGAAAAAAGAAAAAAAATACATAATTTTTATTGAGTATTTGAGACAGGAAATTTAATTTCTCGGAATGAATTGACATAATGTTACTTGCATATTTTAAAAAACCATTGTCTACGCAAAATACTCAAGTAAGAATATCCTTACTTAGTAAAAATTAGTAAATTTTACTAAGAAGTAAGATTAGTAAAAATTAGCTTAGTAAAAATTATCCTTGAAAAATTTTTAAATCACCCACAAAAATATTTATACTTACAAAACCCCATATATCATAAAAACATATAATACAGAATACTGATGCTAATTACAAGTTTAAATCCCCCGACCCCAAACTCCAGTCCCCACCTCTCTCTCCCTCTCTCATTTTTTCTCTCTCTTCCCTCCATACCTCATTCTCATTAAGTAGGCATACTTACAATTGTGCCAATTAAACACAGCCTGTTATTTGGGACCTTGGTCAAGTATTTTACTCCCTCAGAGCCTAAATGTCCTCATTTTAAAAATAAAGACTTTTATGAGATGATTTCTAATGTTTTAAAGGTCAGTCTTTTTTCTCTCTCTTCCTAACTCCTCTCATTGTGTGTATGTATACATATGGATATACACACAGTTATGCACACATATGTGCAACCAATTACTATATTTTGATGTCATCTTTCACTTTCAGAATTGTTAAAATTTAATCCCTTTCAATATATTCACAGATGACGATAATTCAATACTGTAATAAGCATAATTAATCCCATCAATGCCACCATTCCATTATCATATGCAGATATTGTATACCTCTGAACTAAATAAACAATTTCATTTTGCATTTCATATAGCCCTGAGAAGGAAATCTACCAATTTAAATCTAGTTTTAGTACTGCTGAATCTAATAACTGACAAGATGAGATAATCTTTTTTGCTTCCTCCAGTCCAAAAATTTAATGCTTCTTTGAGATATAGAACAGCTCTGGAACCACCGCAGTCGAGTGATACTATATTTGCAAATAAATCTGGGAATACTTAGTGTTAATAAGCTGCTTCTGCTTCTGTTGGTAAAAATTTTAAAAAAAATAGAATGATATAGTATTGACAGGGGAAATATAGAAAAAAAGCATATAATAAATTCAAATCTGTTATGCTAGCCACAATAATGAACAGGTATGGAATAAATAAAGTGATATAAACTTTTTAAAATTTTGATCTTCAAATTATGGTATATATCATTTTTGCTGACCTCGACAAGGCTCCAACTCCCTTATATTTCTGGAAAAGTTTTTATGTCCTTTTTGGTATTGGATATTATCAATATATTATCCAAATTTTATTTAGATTTTTATATTACAATAAGAATTTGATATAACAAGCTAACAAAAGTATTATAATTGAATACAGTAAATTTTACACAAATGGGTAGTACTTTCTAAACTTTGAGTTGGGTTGGTGTTTTACGGGGTGGTCTCTCTTATGTGCAGAAGATATTCAGCACTTCTGAGCATATTAAGGGCACGTTCCTACATAAATGGTGAACATTGAGGTCATTACAATTTAGAGTGGGTTGGAATGGAAAAAGTTCAAAGGAACATTGGAGATGAACAAGCTTGGGAAATTTTCCTCTTCTTTTTCTTCTTCCTTAATTTATTCTGTTTCATCTTTATCTTCAAAACTTACTAGACTTGTTTTAGTGAGGTGAGATCTGATTAAAGCACAAGACATTAAGGAATTAATACACTGTCGAGCTGACTCCCCCTCACACTGCATTTATTTGTTAGAAGAGGTAATATCTTTAATCCACCATCCTTGGGGCATGGTATACTATCTATCACTCTTCTGTATCTGGGTTAAACCCTCCCTTAGACACCCCCACCCCCACCCCCCATACACACCAATATGTGAATTAGGCCTACTGTACGAGTTCTGTCAAAAAGTCACCAATATCAGTATCAGCTCTGGTTAGTGGCCTATTTTTTCTTAAAACCCGTATATTTCTCTTCATCTCAAGGTATAATTAAACACAGAAAAAGCAGCATTAAAGCAGCATCTTGGTGAATATCTAGAATGTTGTGTTAACTTGCATTCCAATATGAAACTTCAGTATCAAAATAGAACTGGGACTGTACCTAAAATCAAAATTCCTAAAAATCTTTTCAAACAAGGAAAGTAAAAAGGAACAGACTTATTTTCAGGAGAGCTGACTGAACCTATTGTTGCAACCTGGGAGATGTATTTCTTCCTGGAGGCCTATGTTTCTATAGTACAATATCAGTCCTGGTGTTCTATCCAAGGGAATGTAACACCATGATATTGCCAAGACCTGTCCTGACTTAACTCTTGCATTAATTCCAACCAGCTTGAATTCTATGCTAAGTGGTTCATATTAGGATGAGGTTCTCCTTATATGCAGTATGAATAAACAGAGGCATTATAAAGAAATTCCTTTTCATAGCCTCTTTCTTCAGTTAATCAGTCTCCATATCTCTCTGATTTTATAACAAAGTGCTAATGATTACATTTACCTGGAAGAGAACAGGAAGCAGAAAACCTGAGTTTGAAAACTACTACTGCCAATTGTGAGATTCGTGATCTTGGAAAGTCACTTGACCTCCCTGCATCTATTTCTTTACAAAGTAAGAAAAATCTTCTCAGGCTTACAGGAGTGTGAGGTTTTAAATAAAAGATGTTTGAAACAAATTTGAAGCACTTTGTAATGAAAGGTATTATCATTACTATAGTAATGTCCATTACCTGGCAGGAAGAAAACATGCACATTCTTCAACTGTATACACTCTCCTGATAAACCTTCCAAGACTGGTATAGTCAATATCAACATATCTTTCTATACAGTCATGCCTAATGGGCTTCAGGATCCTTAAAAAACAATTTCCAATAAGATTATGTAACATATTCCTCTGAAATTCAGTGTGTTTAAAAATAGTTCAAGAAGAAAGGACCCTGTAGAAGTATTTTCCCACACAATGCTACACACAGTGTGGTTCACACACCAGTACCCACAGTAGCCTAAAGGACAAATGTTTATGGAATTTTGGCACAAGAACTTTATGTCTGTTGAATCTAATAAAAAATCAGGGTTGCATTTTATGACTTTATAAGCTTCATTTTCTAGTAACTCATTTGAACTGCTTTACAAAGTATATGTGAACAATAGATTGAAAAAAACATTTCTTAAAAGAGGTAGATTGAGATGCACTGGTTTAGAAAACATTGTCTGCAGCTTTATTTAGTAAGCGGCATCTTGTAAACAACAGGACTGAGGACTGAGCCCATTCTCTAAAATTGTACCTGTGTTATAATGTGATTCCTTAACATTCCCTATAGAACATTTTAAGGTTAGCTAATGTCATCATATAAATGCATATGCAATTATTGGAGCTTATGATATGCTGAGCCTAGATATCTAACAGTTTATGTAGGATATGAGAATATCTTGAGAATACGTATTAGATTGTGATTTGCTATTAACACTGACTATAAAAATAGGAATTGGTATTAAATAGACTGTTAATCATTAAGATACCTATTATTGAACTAAAAATAACTATCTAAAAATTGAAATATTAAAAAAGGTAATCATTATCAGCAATCATGACCATCAGAAATCATGCCAAAAAAATTAGAGAAAATAATGGCCTGCAACATTTAAAATTTAAAACAGCCCTCTAACATATTAATAGTAGAAGGAGAAGATGGACCAAAACACCTAAAAAAATTAAAATCTTGAGTATATAAAATTTTTCATTTCAAATTATAAATTATATATTATATAGACAATTTGTTTTCAAAATCCAACCTTCAATTTTTAATATTTATTTAAATGTATTGAGAAAAAAATGGCATAGATTTAAATTCAATCAGTAATCTACCAGAGACTATTGAAGATTGTGTGATATGACCCCAGATAGTATAAACAGATGCATATTCTACGTCATTCTAAAATGATACTCAGACAGCCGTGTTTCCATGTGCTAGAAAATAGAGGTTGACTATTCTAATTTAAGCCTTGGCATTTATTTCATTTGATCTTGATAGAGTCACTTAACTTCTTAAAATGGTAGCTTTTTTCATTTGATTTTTAAAAATCATTGTTCTTCTATCTAACTGGCTTCCTCTTTTCAGTTTCCTTTACTGTTTCTCTGTATTTCCTCAACCTCTAAATGGTAGACTGTCCAAGAGCTGAGCCCTGAATCTTTGCCTATATTCACTCCCTAGGTGACTCCTTAGGATTATGGTTTCAAATAGCATCAAATAACACATAAAGCTTACTACACTCAAATATTTATCTCCTCTTACCTCAATATTTCTATATCTATTTGCCCACTATTCATGTTAAGTTGATAAGTTAACAGGCAAATTAAAACTATATCACTGAATCCCTACAGCTCTAATCAGCCCCTAAACACGCAGATACCAAAACTATGGAACTGCCTTTTATTTCCTTCTGTCTTTAATACTGCACATCCGGTCCTTCACAATATCATTTGGCTTTGCCTATAAAATATATATAGATCCTCTTATTTGTATTATTTTTATAGCTGCCCAACTCTCCACTCTGAACTCACCTCATCTTCCTCACAGTCTAGCCTTCAGAGAGCCAGCAGAGTGATCATATAACAAGTAAAGTTGATCATGGTGCTCTTTGTCTTAAAACCTCCTAACGGGGTCTGCCTAGACCAGCCTACAAGCCAATATACATCATTGGTCTTCAAGGCCCTACACGATTTGTCCCCACGGTGTCCTCTGATTTAATCTCATTCAGATATTTATGGCTTGCCTTTCTTCTCTTCCTGCAACCCATATTCCAGTCTCAGGGATTTGATATGCTCCCTGTCTCGACAACTTCCACCCTCTATGTAACAGTGTCAGCATCCGTCTCCTTTCACCAGTATTCTCAACCTTTGTGCCTTGCTTTATTCTTTCCCCATAGCCTTAATAACCACATGAAAAATTTTATATCTATTTGTTGTTTATTATCTGTATAGGCTCCATGATGGCAAATTTATTTACTTTGCTCACAGCTCGAAGTTCAACATCTGAATTTAGGACCGTACCTGGTCTATAATAAGTGCTGGAAAAATTTATTGACTACTTGAAATAAGTATAAAATAAGCTACCATTTTCTCTTCCTGTAATTGAATGCTATTCACCTTATGATTTCAATGTAAATATTATCATCTCCTCAAAAGATCTTCTTTTTATTTTTCTAGTCATCTCCTTTATCTTTTCTCTCAACAATTCACAAATTTGTTTAATTTTAGTCTTGATTTTTGTAACTTTTTCTGGTTCATTCTTTTTTTTCTTTCTCTAGTGATATTACTGCATCGGCGCCTACCAGAGTAGTATTGCAAATCCTGTGTGTTCAGTAAATATTTGGAAAAAAAGTTATTAAAATAATAAAGTACATGGCATATATTAGGCAAATACTTGATGTTAGTTGAGATTATTAGGCAATTCAGATACAGTAAGAAGGCAACCAGGATTCTGAATTTTTCTCCTCTAACACATCACATAACTTTGGGAAATCCCCTATCTTCTTTGTGCTTGAATTTTCCCTTCCATAAAAATAAAATAAAATGAAATAAAATAAACCTTTTAGAAATTCCCTTCTCAAATTAACAATCAAAGCTACCATTGAAACTATATATCTTTTTAACTTTTTAATTTGAAACAGAGAGACCAGTTGTAATTTTTCTGGGAAACCTTATTTATCACTGTTAATATCTTCGTGAAAAAAAGGAATCTCAGAGTATAAACTGCAGAGGATTGTGAAAATAAAATGTTAGTAGACACACTATGAAAGATCTAGGTTTGCATTTTCTTTCTTCATTGAGCTAAAAGTAATTATAATTTTTACATGGATCATTAAAATATGGTAAAAGCAGAGATCCATTTATTTTACACACAAAAGGTATTATAATTGTGTTTATAATGATGTTAATAAATACATTTGTGTTTGTAAACTCACAAAAGCTCTTGTGAGTTTACTGTATTTAAAAATGAATTCTACATTAAATATGCTTGAATATACTTGGCTACATTTATCTTTACACACACTAAGTCATTATGCCAGACATTTAAATTGCATTATTTCTAATGTTCGCAACCATCCTTATTATTTCCATTTCACAGGTGAATAAAAGCATGTCTGGAAAAGTTTTGTTTTAATAACTTACCCAAGATAAAACAACTACCAAATGGTGGACCTGTGGGGTTTTTTGTTGTTGTTGCTATTTTGTTTTGTTATTGTTGTTTTTGTTTGCATTTTAAAATTGTCAATATCTTCCCTTCTTTATTATTATAAAACACATGATACATACAAAAAGACAAGAAGTTATATTCATCACTCACAAAGCAAAATAATAAATACCCATGAACCTTTCATTCAACTTGAGAAACAGAACATTTTTCATGCTGTTAAAGTTCTCTCAGTACTTACCTCACTTCTTTCTCATGCAGGGTTAATCACTAGTCCATTTTTAAACCATTTCTTTTTTCTATCTTCAATAGTTTTAAATACATGTTTTTGACCTCCAGAAAAATGGACTCATTAAGTGTATTCTTCCTTAGCATTCTTTTATTCCTTTCAATGTTATAAGGATTTACCCACAGAAATGGATATAGCTTTGGTTCATTATTTTCATTGTTATTAAGTATTCCATTCTTCACTATAATATGATTATTGATTCTTTTATGGGCATGTTAGTTGTTTGTAGGTTTTTGCTCTTTTGAACATGTTAGTATGAATGCCTTTGGACACACCTGCTATTTCACTATGGCCTAACTAAGAGTAAAATAGCCAGACTTATGTTGACTCCATGTAATTTGATTTTAAAGCCTGTTTTCTTAACAGTTATTCCTTATTCCTCTTCCTATTCATATTCACCAATATCCGATTGCACCTGTTGCATTAGTTCAGTAAGACATTTTCTGTCTTTCACTCTTCCTTATTCTATTATCTTGGCGGATCTAAACAAATTAAAAAGTGGGGAAGAAGGTAGAGAGAGAAACAGTTATGCCTTCTTATCTCTGTTGCAGATGTCCTGGTCACCTTAGGATGTGGACTATACATAAAAGAAGACAGAAACTCAAACCAAACCGAAGTTCTGATATTACTCTCAGTTTAAAATTTTTAATCTTTGAAAAGTATTTTATTTATGCTTTATTGCTTAACAGTGGCTAGATAAGTTTTTATTTCCTGAGAATAACCAGAAAACTCTATAATACCTGCCTAAATTTTCTTTCGGTGTCAGGAGAAAAACAAACAATAAGAATGATTTGTAAAGGATGGTGTTGTGAAAAAAATATAGTTGTTTTTACTTGTATGCTACCAAGTCAAGCTTTCAATACATTGCATGCATATGAATTAAATGGATGGCTGTTTAGTGACTGTATAAATGCACAAATGAAAAAAAATTTATTCACAACCTATATTTAATATGTAACACATATTTATTGATAAGTTACCATGGTAAACAGAATAATGACCTTCAAAGATCCCATGCCCTACTCTTTCAAACCTGTGAATATATTACTTTTCATGGCAGAAGGTATTTTTTGAACATGTGATTAAATTAAGAATTTTGAGATGGGACATTACTCAGGAATATCCTTGTGAGCCTAATATAATCACAAATATCTGTATCAGAGGCAGGCAAGAGGATCAGAGTTAGAGGAGAACATAGAGGCTGGAATGATGAAAGAAAGGGGCCATGAGCTGAGAAATGCAGGCAGCTTCTAAAAGCTGGGAAAGACAAAGAAACAGACAGACACTTCCCCAGAGCATTCACAGGGAACACAGCCCTTGATTTAGGATTTCCGACCTCCAGAACTATAAAATAATAAATTTATGTTATTTTAAACCACTAAATTCATGGAAATTTGTTTCTTCAGCAACAGAAAACTAATATAGATATTATGTGCTGAACCCTGTTCTAGGCGATAGAAGTATATAGGTGAACAAAATATAGAACTATGCTAAACATTGAGGTTGGTGTTTTACATATATTTAGCTCTTTTTTACAACTATGCAAGGTAGGTATAATATAGCTTCTTTTAATAGGTGAGACTAAGGGCCAAAGAGTAATATGTCCATTGTAACACAGCTAATAGGTGAGCTGCCTGTTTACACTCATTGCATTACCTCCCCCAAATAAGTGGAAAATATATTGCAGCATAAAGTAGCATAATGCACCAAAGATTTATTTTTTGAGATACAGCTTATTTTGCCATTGTGAAGGGAGATAGGAAAGCAGGTAAGGAGAAGAGGTTTACCTTGTATAGATAAATTTGAAGAGTTTGAACTGAACGTATATAACATAAGATGAATTTACACATTCAAATAAAATAAAACATAAAACAAGAATTTTAATTCAATTATTCTTTTAGTAAGTAATTCCTATATAAATGCTAATTTCTGATTTTTACATATAAATGTTTTGATGTGGCTTTTTATTTATGATTAAAAAAAAGACCAAAATAAAACAGTGACACATTTATTAATAGTTAAATGTTCAGGAAACCACCATACAAGAGTGAATTTTAGTAATTATTCAAGAAACTGTTGATAACATTCTCTTCTCATCTCAAATCCTTTCTCTGCAAATATTTTTCTCTACTACTTACTTCAATTTTCTGTTTCATATATGCTCCTGGTATAGGTTTTTATTTATGACCATAGCAATTATGGATGCATATTTCTCCTTATAAGCTTTTTGTATGAATAGAAAAGTAGTGATATATGGTTACAAACTACTTTAATTAATGAATGAAGCTCATATCACTTGAGGTTTAGTGATGAAACAATATTATATAAATTATGAAATTTTCATTACTAATAGGGAATTGGAGAACCTAGGAATAAATAAATAGAAGAGGGTCAGATAAAGAAAAATATGATCTGGTTTACTAAGTTTTAGAAAAGAAGACACAACAAAATGGAACGCTTCATCTTGAACAAGAAAATAATAATTAAAAGACAGTAAAATTATAGATGCTACTTTCTATTGGGGACAGAATTTTTACTAATCTGGCTTTTTAAACAATAAAAGGGATTGAAAAGGAAGACTAAGAAATGTTTTTGAAGAAATGTATTTATAGGAGAAATGTATCTATACATTCCTACTTGTGTGCTCAATGCCTTTTACAATTTTGGTTAAAAGCAAGTTGAAGAACTCCAAGACCCACAGAAATTGCTCTTAACCCCGAGCTCATTTTAATAATAATTGGAAAGCACTTTTCTTAGAAATGAAAAAAAAGTATCTGTTCATAAAGTGTATTTTGCCTGAAGATTTTTCAACTAGGGTGAAAACAACATTTGTAGCCCATTAGTTCTTTTCCCTAAAATAATTCATTTAAAAAGTCATTAGCTTAATAAAAAAGGAATTGATAGAGGGCCTTTAGGGACTCTACTCTAAATCTGAGGGATTTGCCTCATTAAAAATCAATTGCAGAACCAAAGCCTCCTATATGTGCATGTGAGGAACAAAGAGAAAAAGAAGTTTAGATGTAACAATCTTGCCCAGTTTTTAAAAACATTGTTGAGAATGAATGTCATCTTAAGTGATATTTCAAAAGCTTCCTTCTTTAGGATATTTACATTTGCCTAATGAAAACATAGTGTTTTTTCTGGTAGTCATTTATTACGAATTTACAAGAGCTAAATCCCACTGTGTCTCATAGCCAGGTTAGAAATTTTACTTTTTGATAATTTTTTATAAAGTAAGCCTTAAAATTGCCTCCATTATTTCTACTACTCTGCTATAAATTTAGCACCGAGTGAGCTTAATAAATTATAAACATTACCCAACCATGTATAAGTCATTGAGGGAAAATAAATAGATGCCAAATCTGTTAGTTTTTCTTCGTTCTAAGAGAAAGCAAAGTGGTGTCTGAAAATGGAAACTTAACAATCTCGGAAAGGGATGATAATAACATACTTAGCACTTTTTGTAAGTACTTCTTTTTCCATTATATTAAAGCTATTTATAAACATTTGTGCTTGATAACATGAGCTCTTTTACAGGTACTATTTGGAGGACAGCATAGTAGTTGATATATTTGTTCCTCTGTTCATAAAAGGCTTGATGAGCTATGTTGCTACTAGCTTACATTACTTCCAAAGACTGCACATACCAGAGGATAATGACAAGGCCAAGGTCACCCTTGAAGTCAGACACAGGAAATGACCACAATAATATAATATTGTCTTCAGTTGTTTAAGAGAAACAAAGATGTGAATTACCCTATTTTTTTTTAACAAATGAAACAGTTTATTTAATCAGAAAAGGAGAGAATCTATTCAATGTTTTAGAATACAGTGTTTTAGAATACATACCTTTACTCCCTTCTTCTGGCTATTTATTCTGAAATTCCTATTTAGCCATGGATATGCAAATTTCCATGGCATAAATTATTGTGGTCTTTGCATTCAAGAGCAATGGCTGGATTTGCAGTGCACACATTAGTCAAAAATTTATCATAGACTCAAAGGCATTTGTATAATCTCAGAGCCATAACATGAAGCTTTCTATCAATGATGATTTATGTATGTATGTATGTATTTATTTATTTATATTTTTTTATTTCAGGATATTATGAGTGTACAAACATTTTGGTTACATTTTATGTCTTTGCCTCACGCAAGAGAGGATTAGAGGCATGCCCTTCCCTTCTACAATATTCATTGCATTCATTAGTTGTGAGTTTACCCCCCCATCCCTCTAATCCCTGGAGAATATTACTACCATGTGAGCACCGTAGTGTTGATCAGTCAATGCCAATTTGATGGTGAGTACATATGGAGCCTATTCTTCCATTCTTGTGATACCTCACTTCGGATAATGGGCTAAAGCTTTATCCAGGAAAATATAAGAGGTGCTAGGTCACTGTCATTTCTTACAATTGAGTAATATTCCACTGTATAAATATACCAAATTTTAGTAATCCACTCATGAATTGACAGGCACTTGGGTTGTTTCCATGACCTAGCAATAGTGAATTGTGCTGCCATAAACATTCAGGTGCAGATGTCTTTATTATAGAATGTCTTTTGCTTTTTTGGGTAGATGCCTAATAACGCTATTGCTGGTTCAAATGGTATTTCTATTTTTAGCTCTTTGAGGAATCTCCAAATTCTTTTCCACAGAGGTTGTACTAATTTACAATCCCATCAGCAGTGTAAGAACATTCCCGTCTCTCTACATCCTCGCCAGAACTTGTAGTTTTGGGATTTTTTGATAGAGGCCAATCTCACTGGGGTTAGGTGATATCTCATTGAGGTTTTGATTTGCATTTCTGTAATGATTAGAGATGTTGATCATTTGTCTGAAAATAACATTAACAGTAAGGAAAATCTCAGAAATCATGAACTATGTTCTTAGTAGGTTATTGGAACAATGTTACATCATAAATCTGTCTATCATCTATCATCAATCTATTCCCCTTCCAAAGTTCCCTGTAGGCCCTACCATCCAAAACTTACTATTAAGTAAATCATAATGTACTAAGAACATAGTTCATAATTTCTGAGACTTTCCTTACTGTTAATGTTATTTTCAGATCCTATATAAAATTCAATGATCATTTTCGGGAAAGCTATCCAAATAATATAATATTGGCTGGATGCCAACAGTGCACCAGGGATTTTTTTCCCCCACTAATTCTTCAAAAACGAATTTTTAAAGTAACTATTAATAGCCAAAATATATACAGAGGGAAAGATAGGGAGTGAAAATGTATCTCAAATTAGCTAGGACATGGAGAAGTGGAAATGAAAACAAAGACCTTTTGATTTTATATCAAGAAATTTTTATAGAATTTCTTGTCCTTTTCATTTTTTGAATACACTTAGCAAAATGATGTAGCAATAGATGTTAACTAAAAGTCCCATAAGCTAGCTAGAACAAGGAACCTTTAAAAATGACGAAACTTTTAACTGGGTGCGGTGGCAAACCTGTGCCTAGCTTAGCCCCTCGCTCTAGTTGGACTGCCCTGTGGCTAATGTGATAAATGGCTTAGTGCCCTATGTCTTCTAAATCTATATTCCAGATGCTGGCATCACTGGTATTCCAAGTCCTAGCTACTCAGTAGGCTGAGACAGGAGGATCATGTGAGCCCAGTTAAAGATCAGTCTGGGTAACACAAAAAGATACATCTCTAACAAATACAAAACAAAATAAAAAATTGTAAACATTTTAAAAATGCCATCATTCCTTTAGTTATTATGAGGTAGATTATCAATCTGTACTGTCTTTAGAGTTAGGAGTCAGTCATGCTATTATTTTCTTTTCCTCCCTTAATCTGAATGACAATTATCTATGTTCTAATTTGAGCATTTCTTTTAGCATCCTTCCTGAAACAAATTGGAAAATACTTTTAAAAGATGATGACCTAAAGCAATGAAACCCAAAGTGAGCAAATCATCAACGTAGTAGTGCCCACAATTTGAATGAAACAAGTAAAACTATTTCTATCTTTTAAACTATTTGAATGTATTAAGTCAAGAAGAAAATCCAATTCATTAAGGTATTATAAGATTGCAGCAAGTATTAATACTTCCCTCACATGAAGATATGCATATCAATTAAAAAAAGAAGCAAAGAAAAACTAGCTGTCTGTTAATAAGACCATCAGATGGTATGGTCAAGTATTTTTTCATGATGTGTTTACCTATAAAGTGTTAGAGGAGAATTTAGTCCCTGGCCTTAGCATTATAGTTGGGCTGCCCTGTGCCTAATGTGATAAATGGGTTAGTGTCCTATGTCTTCTAAATCTATATTCCAGATGCTGGCATCACTGGTATTCCAAGAAGGCAATAGCGCTGTGCTGTATAGTTCTCTCAGTCTACTGTTTCGTTCGTGACTTCTATAACTTAAGAAAATGCAAAGCATATGCTTTTGTCCTTGACTCATTCATGACTATAACAAAGAAGTTTCCAAGGGATGCAACAACAATTTGTAGCTGTTTTAAGGAAATGTCCCTCTATTGGGGGCGTAGGCTGAGAAGGCCAAGAAAAAAATCACTTTGCGATTTTTGACAAAGTGTTTACGATTGACCAAATCAGTGTAGGCAATCAATTAAAATTCAAACTGTTTTCTAAGAGGCAGAAACATTCAATTAATTAGCAAGAATATATTGAGTCCTTACTTGATATTTGACACAGATGTAGGGAACACTCTATTTTTTACTATTTATACTTGTTCTTAAACCTGACTTTGCTGGCTGCTAAGAAGAATGGAGTACAAAGTGATCAAATAAAAGTCAGGAAAATTTTCATTAGGATTTAAGAAAGTTAAGAATTATGGGATTCTGTATAATCTTGCTGAATAATTATTTGGTAGTTCCTAGTTTTTATTCAAAGCAATAGTTCTAGGTTCTGTGTAGGTCTTTTCATTGTTAAAATGATGGAGATAATTTAATTTGGTTTTAGAAAATTCTTTGTCCAAAAAGAAAAGAATAAGCTAGGAAGTTTGTTTGTTGTTTGTCTAATCCATGAATGCAACATTCTAAAGAAATCTGATCTCACTCAAAGATTGCAGGAAGACATTTCATTTATTAAAAACTCTGGGACAGTCTTTTTACTGCAAGTGGTCTTTGCTTAGCAAAATAGATTCATTCAGTAAATAATTTTGGAGCATCTACTGAGCTCCAGGGAATGAAACAGATACAGAAGATTTAGAAATAAATAGGAAAAACTGCATATTTTCGAGGAGTTCAAAATCCTGCATGAGACATATGCATTGGAAATACCATAATACAAACACTGCTCATGTAATAAAAATCAGTATAAAGTTTATGGGAACACTGAAGGGAGAGTGGTTAACTCTGTCAGATATGGGCTGGAAAAAATCTTTACAAGAACATTTACATTTCAAGAGGATGTAAACGGACAAATAGATCATTTAAAGATAAAGAGTAGCTAAAACTTCATGAAGAGTTTGTATTTGAGCAGTTTCAAATAAACTCAGTTCATTGGACATTACATATGACTCATTTTTTTAAAATAAAAATACCAATATTAACACTAAATTTTATTGTAAGTAAGGTAAAAGTTCACTGTGTTTAATAAATTTTCAGAAAATCATTATGTAACATAAGGGTGTAAACCATTGTTTATCTAAGCAATGATCTTTCTGAGCAAATGAAGAAAGGGTGAGATTGTAATATTCTTCTTCCTTTAGACCAAGATTTCTTGTTGGTGTGGGTTATTGACATTTTGGCAGGACAATTGTGTTTTGTAAGATATTTAATATCCACAGGCCCCAGACATTACATGCAGGTCATATATTTCAGTTATTCTGGCAACTTCATTGCTCTTTCACGTGCCCAAATATATACACCAGGTGAGCATGGAGGTGTGGGTGCATAAGGCACCTGGTTGAACGAGCCAATCATCCATCATATCTGGCTTGATAAAAGCATGGATTGATATAACAGTTTCATTTTGCCTGATCCCAGGGGAAAAGTCCTTGACATGGCCAATTTCAAAGGAAATCTATAAAGTTTGCTCAGTATAATTCTGGTAAGATCATATTTCTGAAGGCTTAAATATTGCTTACCTTTCTTTATCAGCAGTTGCCTGCAAAACAAAACATGGGGAAAAGGAGGATAAAGAAAAGAAGCACAAGAAAGAGAAGAAGGAGAAGAAACTGATCACCCTTTCTTTTAGGAAGCAATCAAAATAATCCCATCACACCTTACATCCAATTCATCTCAGTCAAAACATGAATTATAACTTGACTTCAGAAATCTCCTTCTTTACATATAATTTTATTCCCATATGGCTTTGTACCTATGCTAATCATATCCATTGTCTCACCTGCCTAACCTCCTGAGACAACCTCAATCCACGGCACTATTAATTTTTCACTGTTTTGTGGCTTCAGGAAAAATATTGCATGTCTCCTCACATGACTTAGATTTCATTTTCAATCTCTATAAAATCCTCTTGCACATAATTTCATCTCCCTTTCTTCTTTGTCACTCACTATTATATTAGCTTGATTTAAACAAAACCCTAGTTACATCCAGTGAGAAAATATGCCTGGAGAAAAAACAAACTTATTCAGCATAAATCACCCATGGGGCTCCATCATTGTCTGAAAACCCTAGTCAGGGGTCCTCTAAAAGAACCATCTCTCTCCTCTTCTCAAACTATCAATATTTCTTCTCCCTATTTACTCTAGGAGAATAGAATGTATAATAATATGGCTACTTCATCATTCCAGCACCAAATCTATTATTTTGCATTAATCTCTGGAACCATTCCTGTATTTCCACATAATGATGAAGGATCTCTGCCTGCTTTAATCTAAGCCCAGTACCTCTATTTTTATTGTGGATGCCATTGCCTCTCAGTATCCAATGGATTGTATCTTAAATTATCCTTCTTATTTTCTCCATCATTAAGCTCCCCCTTTAACTGGATTATACCCAAATGTGTGTATGTATGCCTCAAGGTCTTCAGTTTTAATAAAATTCCTTTCCTTTACTTGATGTCACATCACTACACCGAACAATTTTTTATTAATCCATGACAAATGGTTATTTTTTTCAGTGGTTGCTCTTGTGGTCATAATATATGTCTTTAATCTATCACAATGTACCTTCATAGAATTATATTTTGAGAATGAGAAGAAAGGAAAAATAAGATAGGATACAAAAGAGAAAAAATATTGGCTGAGATTTTTCAAAATTTCTAGAAAAATAATAATCTATACATCCAAGAAGTTCATAAAATTTTAAAGAGGGGAAGACTATGAAGAAAATCTTACTTAGATATATTGAAGTCACGCTTCTAAAAACCAAAGATAAAAAAATATATATTGAAAGAAATCAGAGAAAAATGAACTTATTACATGCTATTCTGGTGACAATAATATGCGTGATGGCCGACTTTTCACTCAAAAGAATGGAGGCCAAATGACAATGGAATAACACCTTTAAAGTGCTAAAAACAAAAAAAACCTGTCAAACTTAAAATTCTTGAAGACCCAAATAAAATAAAACGTCAATCAAAAGGAAAGTTAGATGAATATATTTTCAGGCACATAAAGGCTGAGAAAAATCAATTCTGATAGATCTGCACATGAATTGCTAAAAGACTTTCTTAATTCTAAAATGGATCCAATTATGTATATGGTAGGGAATTTGTTATTGTCCTATAAATCTCACATATGCTCTTCATATTTTACTCTTTTCTCTTTGTGCTTAATATTAAATACTATTTATGACTCCAAGTTCACTCATTTTCTCCTTCATATTCAGTTTGTTCATGTTTAAGGAATTCTTTATGCTTGAGATATATCTATCCATCCATGTGTCTACATACTGTCTATGTACATATTTCTATATATCTTTGTAAATTCATATGTATATATTTATATTTACATCTGCATCTATATCTATATTTTCGTAGCATTTTTATTTAATTATTTTTTATAGATTCCTTGTCTTTGCTAAAACTGACCATCACTTTAAAGCTTTTGTCAACATTTTTCCATAAAACCCACACGGTTATTTTCAAGTTCTTCTCTAATAATTCTAACATCTTTATCACCTTTGAGTCTGTCTTTATTAACTATTTCTTCTTTTGAATATATATTACATCTACTTTCTTGTTTCAGTGTTCTGTTTTGTTTTTTTTAAGATGATCTCTCTATAACCTACATAGCCTAGCTGCCCAATTTTGGGATAGCTGTAGAGTCTTTGCTCTCTATTCCTTTCTTGAGCTCTCTATACTTCAGGTAATTCTTTCTATACATCTGCTCTTCTTCCAGCATTCATTGGGCAGGCATCATTCTCTGCAGTTCAGGAAAGAGTTTTTCTTAGTTCTTAGGCGCAACTCTCATCCTTCTGCAGGTGAGAGCCAACAATCACTCAGATAGATTTCTTTTAACTCTCTTGCCTGCCACTTTCCCAGTGTGTGATTCCTGGAATCCCAAAGTGCCTTGCATGTAGTTTTTTTCAGCTTCCTTTACCTGCCCCTAGGTTTCGGCATACTCCACTCGAGTATTTAATGAAGACCCATGGGAAAGAATTGAAGTATAGGTGAAATTTGTCCTGTGGCTGTGGCTCCTTGGAATTCTAATCTATCATACCAGACATTAGAGATTCATTAAAACTTATTTTGGCTTTTCCTAACTAAACTCTTTAATGAATTTTGTTATTTTCTTACCACTCTATCGCTGTTCCAGGGATAAGAACAGCTGAGAGTCTCTTTCTTTTATACACAGCTTGTTTTTCTCTAAAATTTAGTTTAGTTAGGTTTCCTTGCATCTTCAGGTTTCTGATAGATTCAAATATATATATAATATGTATTTAAATATATATACACACACTTTTTTAATATGTGTGTGTGTATATATATATATATATATTAGCTTATGTGGCTATTTATTGTTAGGGTGAGAGGTATGCTGTTCAACAACTTTTTAAGTCCTAACTAGAAACAGACATTATTTTAGATTGGGACTTCTCATCCTTGTTCTCTGTAGATTTCATTTGAAACTTTAATATAAATTTATTGGAGGTTATCTTTTTGCATCATTCGTCATCCAGAGAGAAAGTATGTGTATTTGGAGCCAAAATATCTGCATTCAAACCCAATAAAGGTGGTTTCATCTCTGAAAATATTTGAGTTTCAGTATTTTTTTCATCAAGTGGGACTACTAATTAATACTATTTAATAAACCAATTTCAATAAAGAGATTGTCCTATCACTCACAGAATAAAAGTGAAAATGGATTAAGGTGGAGTTCTTGAAAGCTTTTTATAAGCTGTAAAAGAAATATGTCTTTTTTGGTAGGGGCTGGGTGAATTTTAGATTACTTTAGATTGTTTAATGAGATCTAATAATAATAGTACTGACGTCACCAATTTTCAACTATCCAAGTAAATGTTAATATGATTAACATGCATAACTGAAATCTAAGCATATGTGCACAATTCTTTTAATTTTTTTTTTTTTTGCCCCCTTGCTTATTTCAAATGCTATCTTCTAGCAAAGTAGGAATGATTAAGCTAAATAAGCAAAGGTACTAATGAGAACTGTGGGAGAGTCAGCCCCTAAAATAGAGTCAGGAAGGAGGCATGAGCCAAAAAAATGGGAGTTAAAAAAATTATGAGCAAAGACATGTTGAAATTGGAATTGAATTAGAAAATTCCAAAATGTTGTGAGGATACAACTTTTATAAGGCACAAAGTATTTCTAGAAAATATAAAGACAAGGAAAAAAGATGGTGTGAACTGCATACAACTTATTTCAAATTGCATTTAGCCAGCATTATTCTGCACCAAGCACGGAATTTTAATATGAAGTCAAAATATTATCAGACATCAGATCTGGCCTTTATGACTAATAAGTTATAATGGTAAGTATTATAATAGCTAACAGAAATCACATAAATTCTTATTCTATAAAACTGAATAATAATCAGAGTAATTAAGTTAATAAATGTTGTAACATCAGGATATTCCATATCGATTGTGGGAAAAGGCTCAATAATGATTGATAAATACTTTCTGAGAAAAGAGATAAAGATTAAAAGAACTAGTGAAGGAAGTATTTATTATTTACATTTTTATGCTATGACTAAAACATATTATCCAAACAAGAATGCAAATTAAGGGGACCCTTCTTCCAAAGAATAAAAATTATAGCTAAAATTATAATAAAACAATGTATTTATTAAGGCCAAGTTGTAATGTCAAAACCATATAAATAGTAAGTGGACACATAGTAGTGGTATTTGAGCTATTCTATATGGTACAAATAGCAAACTTTTAAAAAATGTTATGTTTATTTTAATGTACTATATGCCCCAAATCAATTGTAAACTAGCCTTTCTGAAAGACATAATCTAGAAGGGAACACACAAATATCTTAAAGTTGGTGCACTTGTATTTTTATATTTCGTACAGAAAAATGAAATGCTAAGTATGATTCTAGAATGAGGAAAGAGAAATAATATTTCAAGGAAAAGCAGCTAGTTGTAATATTATAGTTTAGTTTTTTCTCCTTACCAAACTCTGTTTGGCTATAAACTCCATTATGTGTATTCGCCCAACTCATACATGCAATTCAGGCAGTCTGAGATCTGAGTTTAACATATATGTATATATTTTTTTTCTGATAGGCTTGACATCCCCTGCCATTATTTTTCTCTTTCTAAAATTGTAAGCTTCACAATTAATTAAAAATATAAAATAAATTTTAGTGTCATTGTTGGCTACTATTTCAATTTCTGAACATCTGGATGAGCAAAGAGAGTGTGTTTCTTCCATAGCAGTAGGTTTACTCCATAAAAAGGAAAACGTTGTTCTTAAATATTCACTTTTTTTCAAGTATCATGAGTTTTGTCATATTTCCAATTATCATCTAATCAAGTCCGAGCTACTGCAAATGGTCCTCTGGGACTTAACTATTTCAGATTCCCTCTCTTTCAAATCATCTCACAAATTACACATTCTTTATAAAGCTCTTCTTTGATCATATCCCTTTTCTCCAACATCTCCACTACCTCCCTCTAATCTTTCTTTCATTTTAGAGTTTGAGTTCATCCCCAAGCTTCAGAAGAATAATATTTCTGCTCTTACCTTTTACCACTTTTGCACATGACCAAGACATTCTATAAATTATCGTGTATCCTTGTGTTTCCTTTCTCCATAGTGTTGTCTGCTCCCTTCTCACCAACAGGAATATTGTTCTCTTGGTCTGTATTTATTGACATTCCATCAAGTCTTTTAAACTCAGCTGAGTCCAGCTCCCTGCAGGCTTTCTCCAGCAGTATAGCCATGTAAAACTTAATATATCTAAAACTTTATGGATTATTTCTTAATACGCAAATTTGCATCCTTCCACCCTCAGGTCTAACCCTGATTTCTGTACTTTGGTTAATGTCACCACCAGAAACCAGCCATTCAGGAAAGAAATTTGAATATGCACCTCCCTGTGCATTCCCCACAAATATCGTCTTAGGTCAGGTATTTATCACCGTTCACTATGGTTACTATAACTGCAGAACAGACTCTTGACTCCACACCAGTTCCATCCACTCAGTGGCCACCAGAATGGACATTTATACTTGGATATCTCTTAAATAAATTATACTCAACATGTTTCAAAATAAATTCACAACTTATCTCTCCTTTAAAATGTGTCTTCTCTATCTCTCCCCTTTTAATGGCATCCTAATTGACCTAGTTATGTAAGCCAGTGACGGGATCGGTGGTGTGCTGGGGCCACCTGTTTACTGTCTTATGAAAGCCAACTGTGGGTGTCTCCCACTCTGTACTCAGTGACATCGTGTTGGTAGCTTGAAATTGGCTTTCATGGGAAATTGTATACTACAGAAATTGACAAATGCTGCAATTTGGCACAGTTTTTATTCCTGTTTTTCAGGAAGCAGGTTAACCAGCACATCACTGTCTGGAGGCATACTCCATGACAGCCATACCCTTTTTCCAATTCATTGCAAATGTATCAGGAATTTAAAGATTTTAACTTATCTTATGTCTGTTTATTCTTTTCATTCTGGTACATCTATTTATACTCAAGGATTATCACTGAAATAATTTCATCATAATTCTCACCCTTTCTTCCTTGAAATAGTACTATAACACAGCTACCAGAATGGCCTTTTTGTAATGAAAATCTGATCATATAATTCTATATATAGGTTCTTCTATATATTATATTGTGTTACATATTATATATAATTATATTATATTATAATATTATATTATTTGCAGGAATTCTAAAACACTAGAAAATATAGTACAAATTCCTAAGCATGCTGGGAAGGCCATTTGTGGTCTGTGGTATTTCTTTATCTCTCCAAATCTCTCTTCTTCTACTTGGTATTAGATATCCAAATGACATACCTAATGAATTATTTTCAGCTTTGTCAGGTTCAATTAGTTTTTTTTTTTTCATGTTATTTCAAATGCTGTATATTCTCACTTTAATATCCATTTTGCAAGCTTAGATTGTCCTGCTTATCCAAACTCCAACTGTAAAATTTTATGGTAATTTTGGTAAACTATCCTAGATTTTTCTGGATATTTTCATTCCCTTATTGTCCTATAAATAAAACTTCTATTCATATTAATGTAATGGCTTTGTAACATTAGAACACACATATGCACATGCATATTTTTTATTCATTGTTATATTCTTGGGAATAGTCCTAACTGTGGTAACTTATCAACTCATAGCTGTTGCTCAACTACATAAAAGTAATGAAAGAATAATTTTTGCAGTCAAGTCAAACATCAGCCTCAAATGACAAAGGTCTTTTTCACACTTTCTTCAATTTAATTCAAACCAGGGAGCATTTCGTGAGTGCTTATTATGTACCAAGAACTGTGTATATTGGTTTTAGATCCTTCATAATGTGTCTGCTTATAGTGCTGTTATTAATATATGATTAGAAGGTTTGCTTGTCATTCGTGTGTGTATATAACTTTCTGCTATGAATTATGGTAACAGGTTTGACCTATAAACAATATATGCTCAGTTTTGAAAATAATCTCAAAGTTTGATGGGACAAATACTGTGCCCAACAAGTTTAGGAATTATAGCTAATACATTCATTGTATTATCTATTTATCTATCCATCTGTTGTCTATATTACCAAAAATAATTCTAATTGCTATGTGTGTATGTGTGTCATCATTTAATTCTGATAATGTCTATGAATTTAGTTTCCTATCAGCATCCCCTTTATATAAATGAATTAGTTAGACAGAGAGAAATCAAGCAAACTTTTCCAAGATTACATGGGAAATAAATGAAGCAAAGAAGATGTAAACCTATGCCATCTGGCTCCAGAGTCTCTGCATCTAGTATACTGACCCAGTAGGTGATAAAATAACCCAGACATTAAGAAAAAATACAGAGATCAGTCTTCTTTGAAAACTTTGACTCATCTCAACCTTTTTTTTCTATATTACAAATATAAAACTGATTTTTGTTAGAATTAGGAAAAGCACTGTAGAGCATAAGTCTACATTTTATCCTGCTTCCTGATGGGTGAATAGATGGTAGCTAGGAAAAGTGCATGCTAAGTAAAATTGTTAAACAAAACAAAAAAGAAAAGAAAAACTTTTAACTTACAGCAATTACTTCCACCTCATGGAAGTCTGAATAGATTTAATTCTTTGGGGAAAAAATAATTTTCTTTGTAAACATCCAGTGCAGCACTTTCCTAAAGCTGAAATATTTTGTTCTGAAAATAGTATTAATATGTTTTATAAGCGTACCCTTTAAACCTGTGGAGTTTGCTGATTTTATATTGGAAATAAGACACAGCTCACGCAAAGTACTAATTGATTTATAGCTAGCTCAGTTGACTACGATTTCATGGAGCGTAAATGTACTTACAATAAGTGTTACGACCTCCCAGGGGAGAGTCCACAATGTTGAGCAAAGCAGTATTGAGCGAAATAGCTTCTAGAGAAATATTAACCAATTTCTGCCTAGCTTTTAATGTATCTGGGGGGAGCCTTTGTTTTGCAGATGATCTTACTGCTTTTGCTATCATGGAGGATTTTAGCTGGGTTTATAAAATGTTTTCACATTACAGAAAGAAAAAGTTGAATAAATGAGAGTGTAAAATATTGAGATATGAGCACAGAATGGAAGAAAAAGAGGCGGGCAATCAACCACATCCCATTTATATACCAGATCAATCTCCTCTTCCCCTATGTGCTGTCCTACCAAGTTCCTTCACTGACTTTCCCCCTTCCCTATTCACCATCCCTCAGCTTGCTGGGCTGGAAAGATAAGGACACATTTCCTTAGGGGAATCAGTTCTTGTAAGAGTTAATCGACCGCTAAATGCTGAAGCAGCCAAGGTAAGGCAGCTGTACATCTGGAAAGAACAATCTGCCTCACAAGAGGCATGGTTTCCTAGAGATATTTGGAGGTTTATTGATTTCAAGAGAATTGAAATCTTGGACATACGTGCTGTTTTCTCAGAGGAGTTTATCAGAGCACTATGACCTCTCTGGGCTCTGTGTTTCTGCTTTGGGTAACAAGAGAGGGTCACTGTCGCAGCTTGAACATTGTGCTGGGACCACAAATATCACACAGGCTTAATAGTTTGAATTCAGGTTAGCCAAAACCCTATGCTTGGAGAATGCCTCGGTATAAATTTGTTTAGGACTTTGTGTTGTTTTACATTGTCTCTGTTTTGTATCTGGTTTTATGTAATCATTAGTTTGTATTTTTCTAGTGATTCTGAGGCCAAAATTGCTAGTGCCCTGTGCTATTTATTGAGTGGAGGCAACTTTGTCCTTAAGTCAGAAAAGCAGTATCCTCCCAGGCTCCAGATGGTTGTTTTGGAAATTATGTTTTTATCAGAAGTAGAGAAGTATGATTGTCATTTTGAAGGCTGCTAAAGTATTTGATGAATATTAAGACAAAATAATATATTAATGCATTTTTTTGTTGTTGCCTTATGGTTCCTGAGTTGTTTTTTCTCTTTTTCCCTCAACGTTAAACCATTATGATTCTACTCTTTGTTCATATATAAACTAACAAATCTGAAAAACAGTATTTGATTTAATTTTCTGTCTGTAGTGGGGGGAGGGGAGACTCAGGAATCTATAAGATGAATCTAGCAAGAAAGAAATATATCAAATATTAATATGCAGCATAAGAACATGAAACTAATGTTTTGTGTCATATAAACAAGCCAGGAAATAAAATAAGAGTTGGAATTGGTTTTGATCCCATTTTGTTTTGCGGCTTATTTGGAATATGTGACATCTGGCTGGCTACTGCAACCTTTTGTACTTTTAGTCATTCGTTATATACTAGAATTTGAAATAAAGCTTGTTCAGTCAAGATTTCCACTAAAAGCAGAAATTTAAAAGAAGAATTTCTAATGAATAAAAGAAATGCTCTGTGTAGACTTTGCTATTTTTGTTCTTATCCAATATAATTTAGAGTTTCAATACTTTCAGCCACTGGTTTGGAGAACATTTAGTTAAGATTTCTCTTCTCTTCTAAATGTTTTGGGTGAACCACTCTGTGACTTTAATATTTCCATTTTTTTCATTTACAGTGAATTTTGGATCTTTAATCCCAATCATGTATGTGTGTGTGTATATATATAATCTCACCGTATTGCAACTAGCAAAATACACAGACATATACAAACACCCCTATTCAACTGTTCAATTCATTCTAAGATTCTTTTCTCTTTGTTGCTTATGGATTATTTATGACAGGAAAATAGCTTGTTAATGCTTAATTTGGAATATTACTATATATTTTTAAGTGATCTTGCCAGAGAAACTATTTCCAAGATAGTTTTGGGTTTTTCCCTTAGTCTCTTAGAAGCTGGAAAGGGAATTTTCTAAATGCTTACTGACAAATACATGTCTGTCATTTGAGGTATTCAAAAATTAATTAACTTGTGTGGTTTTGTGCTAATTCCTTCAATAATTCTGTTCTACATCCTCATTTTAATGATTATAAAATACTTGTTTTGTGGTACAAATCATCTTTTATTTAAGGCATCCTCTGTTATTGGATATTAAGGAAATTTTAAGTTTTTATCCTTATAAGAATAATAATGTGATACATAAATTTATGTTAATAGAATATTTGCTGATATCCAGGATTAGTTCTTTATGACCATTTTACTATATCAAATTTACTTCATTCAAAATAGAAAATATTTTGTGAATATTATCCTTTGATATTTAACTCTATACTACCTTTTTTAAAAAACGACACCATTTTAGTTTCATTGAAACTATCTGAGATTTGTTACATAAAGTTTGTTTGAGACCTGTGATAATTTTTTTATTTGAATAGACTTTAATTTTTGAAGAAATGTAAGGTACACAATAAAATTGAGCAGAAAATACTAAGCGTTCCCATATACACCCTGCTCTCCCCCACACGCATGCACTTTGTCACAGTGCAATTCAAAACTGCAAAGATATGGAATCAACCTAAGTGCCCATCAACTGATGGGTGGATAAAGAAAATGGGATGCTCACAGACACACACATACTATGGAATACTACTCAGACAAAAAATAAGGATGAAATAATGTCTTTCACAGCAACTTGGATAGAACTGGAAGCCGTAATCCTAAATGAAGTATTGCAGGAACAGAAAAACAAATACTGCAGGTATTCACTTATAAGTGAAAGCTATGCGATGGGTATATATGGTCATACAGAGTAGTATAATCGAATTTGGAGACTCAGAAGGGGGGAGGATGGGAGAGAGAGGTGAGGTATCAAAAATTACCTGTAAGGTGCAATTTATGTTATTCAGGTGACAAGTACAGTAAAGTCCTGAATTAGCCACTATACAATTTATTTTTAAGAGCTGAATACTATTTCATTGTTTGGATATACCACAATTTATTTATTCACTTTCCTACAACACTGGTTGTTTCCAAGTGTTGGCTTATGAATGAAGATGCTATAAATATCCGTGTGCATGTTTTTGTGCAGACATAAACTTCTGATTCTCTTCAGTAAATACTAAGAAGTGAAATACAAAAGCCCCTATGGTAAGAGTATGTTTAGTTTTGTAAGAAACTGCAAAGCTGTCTTCAAAAGTGGCTGTACTAGTTTATATTCCTATCAGCAATAAATGAGGGTTCTTTGTGCTTTCCATCCTCATCAGAATTTGTTTTTGTCATTACAATTTTGCCATTCTAATAGATATGTAGCAGTAAATTTTCTTTTAAGATATTTTTAGCATCTGATTTTATGTTATTTCTGAAGACTAAAATATATGTCTCTTATGAAAACATTTCCATTATTAATAGTACCAAGCTCATGTTGGTAATTATCTCGTATCTTCCATTTTTCTCATTTTTGTAGCCCCAGAATATATCTAACTGATCTTTTTATCCCTTGAAGTCCAAATAGCATATCCCGCAAACATACAGTGGTTTTCAATGTGAAAAGAAGATAGTTTTCCAAAATCCACATTGTGGATATAATCCTAAAATATTTTGGTAAGAAGCACTAAAGTATCAACTTAAATGTGCCCTTCAAAATCAATTTTGGTTCTTTCCTTAATTTGTTTTTTAAACTAGTATTAAGCTCATATTATGTCGCTAGCTCTCTAGAGTACTTCTTAAAAAATGGTTTTTGCTTTCAGTCTACTTTGCAATACTCTTAGCAGTTTTATTATCACTTCTGTTGAATGTGTCCCTACAAAATGTACTCGTTGAAACTTAATCATCGGCACAATAGTATTAAGCAGTGGGGTTTTTAGGAGGTGATTAGGTCATGAAGGTGTCAGATTTGTGAATGGGATGCATGCCTTTATAAAAGATGCTTCATACAGTTTTCATCCCTTTTGACCTGCTGCCTTCCACCATACGAGGATGCAACAATGAGGAGCCATCTCAAGGCGCCATCTTGGCAGTGGAGAGTGAGTTTTCACCAAGTCTGCAACCTGCCAGAGCCTTCATCTTTGACTTCCCAGACTTCAAAACTGTGAGAATCAAATTTGTTAGTTTATAAATTACCCAGTCTGTGGTGTTTTGTTATAACCACAGGCACAGACTAAGACAATCACCATTTTTAAGGTGAGGATGCAAAGTATCTGAGTCTAAGACTAGAATTTTTTCCCCACTATGTTATGTCTAGGTTTTCAAATATTTAATCCTAAAAATTAACAACCATATCAAAGCAATATTTTCATTATTATTAATTTTATTATTGTTATTATTTAAACAACAGTAAGAAAATAATTTACGTAATAAAAGGGATTTTGACAATTCAGTTTTTACATAATTTGGGGGTGTGTGGGATTTGCTCTAAAAGCCTACAAGGTAGAAGGCAGAAAGCTATCAAAGATCTTCTACCGTTAGAGAATATATTGTAGATTACTACCTTGAAAACTTAAAGTTGCCAGGCCAAATTCTGATGTAGACTAAGAAATACATGTTAGCTTGCTTATCTGTTTGTTAATTGCTTAATTGAATCAAACTACTTTGAATACCTTAAGTTGTGTCATAAAATTAAAATAAATATATGTTTAAAAATTTTTTTGAAAAGATGAGTCATGTCAAATATTTTAAATAAGAATTATTTTAGCTTACATTTTATAAATTTTTATTAAATTTAAATCTGGTGAGCAATTAGTTACACTTTTCAACAGCATGTTTATATTCATTTCTTGCAATGATAATGATTCTGCTAAAACTTAATAACCCAAGTTATCATTTGCATGGTCTATAGGATTATTATTAATGTGCTTATAAATGAAAGATTTCTCACTATGGAGTAAATATAACTTTGTGGTTTAATTTCAGAGCAAACATGAAAAAGCAATTTTTTTTCAAACTATGGCTCACAATGTCCATTAAGTTGATATCAACATGGATTCTAGTCAATAGACTAGAAAATGGAATAGGATGGAATGGAATATAATAAGGTGGAATATAATCAAATAGAAAAGAATAGAATAAAATATATCAGAGGGTATCACAGATGATGAAGGCTAGTATTATTTTATGAAACATTTGTATAAGTTGCATATCTATATTTATAGCTTTTGAGTTCCCCAGGAAGCACAATCGTTAACAAAGGGTAGTATACAGTAGATTTGTATGTGGATGCCCTTGTGTGTGTGGGGGGGGTGGATGCTGGCAAGGGAAAGCAAGGCAAGGAAGGAAAAGGGACAGTATAACACTAGGCAGATGCAATGCCAAGATACAATGCAATCATAGTGGAAACCTCAGCCAATCTTGCATAGAGAGCTAAAGACATTATGTCCATTCAAGAACTATACAGAGTAGAGGGAAAGGGGTTGGATCTTTATACTCCCTCCTTTCCATATTAAGCAGTCATTGGATGCAGGCTTTCCAGGAAATTTTGGGTGAGGCGGCCCTTTTCAGCTGAGACTGTCCCTAAAAAGAAATACTGGTATTTGAAGATTGCCTACCAACAGCACACTCAGTAGGTCCTTCATTCCTGAAGAGAGATCGCAGTGATGTATTACACTATCTATCAAATCTTGTGACAATTATAAAACTCTCATTTTTCAGCTTAACATATCTAGTGGGTTAAATAGTGTCCACTCAAAATTCATGCCAACCTGCAACCTCATAATGTGATCTTATGTAGAAATAGGGTCCTTGAAGATACAATTAAGGTAAGGATTGCAATGAAATCATAAAAACTTAGCCTGGGCCCTAAATCCAATGAAAATCATTTTGGGATCTGAGACAGGCAAAGGGAACACAGGGACATAAGGAGAAGACAATATAATTACAAAGGTAGAATTTAGAGTCATGCTGCCATAAACCAAGAAATGACTGAAGCCACCAAATGGTGCAAGAGACAAGGTAGGATTTTCACTTAGAGACTTTGGAGGGATCATGGTCCTGCCGAGACCTTGATTTTGGACTCCTTGCCTACTGATTTTTGAGAGAATAAATTTCTGTCCTTTTAAGCCATGAACTTTGTAGTAATTTATTATGGCAATCTAAGGAAACTAATATAACAAATTTATACCATTTTTTTAAGTTTCCTGGTCTTATACACAGGGCACCTTAAGGACAAAAAAATTTGTGTAAACCATTGAATCTGATCATGAAAAATAAATGAGTTTGTTTCTCACCATTAAACTTAAACAGATTATGTAAACAATCATTCTATAATTTGCATATTTTAATTTTTAAAGGTATGTTTTAGCAAGAAAATGTGATCAAGCTGGCAGCTATAAACCAATATGTCGGCTCTTGCTCTTTAGACAAATGAATTAAACATTGTACAGAGGAGAAAATCACTGAACACAAATCTTTAGCATATGTAATACTTCATTGTCCAGACTATAAAACTCTCAACACAAAAAAATAATAATTTAATCAACACCTTCTAGACCGCCTTACACATAATGCAGCTTAACAAATATTTGTGAAGGAAAGAGGGAAAGGAAGGAGGAAGTAAGGAGAGAGGAAACTAAGTAAGTAAAAAAAGAAGAAAGAAGGAAACAAAGGAAGGTTATGTTTTATAATCCATAAAATACTTAATGCATTCCCTTCATTATAGAAAAATGTTGCTGAGAACTGAGCATAGAAAATATACAAAAATAAAGCTTAAGGCAAAATTCTACAGAGCAGTATAGGCCCTTTACTAATCCTTCACATGTTTAATTCTTTTAATCACACCAGTTGGCCACAATGAGAATGAAGGGAAGGTAATCACGTTTTTACTTTATTCCCAGATTGACAATGTCCATAGTAGAAGAGGATTTCTAAAAAAAGAAAGAAAATTATTTCAGGTTGAAGTTAATTTATTCAATAATAATGATGATGATATATTTGTATAGTGGTACATAGTAGCCTTAGTGCTTGCTCAAGCATAAGCATGTGAACACACCTATGTAAAGAGTTGGCACAATTTAGGTGCTCACGTAGCACCTGTTCACTCACAGAAATCATTGTCTCCCTCATGACAATTCATTTCCTTTTTTTGGAAGTTGTTTAGGTGTGATTCTCTGCTTTTACACCATATTTCACTGCATTAATTCACATGGCTTAACCATGTCTGAAGTCACAGGGAGAAAAGCTCTATTAGCTAACACAGGTTTTTGTCTGAATGTCGGAAACTTGATCCCCTGGGACAAAATCCCAGATGTGCAAATGCTCAGAGTGCTTCCAGCTCATTCCAGGAGGGTTGGCTCACACTTCCCGAAGACAACCCCAGATTGGGGGGCTTTTAAAAGAATGCTTTTCTTGTCTGCTTTTGCTCATACTACAACTTTTAAGCTCCAGCTCTTCTCTGTCTACTGTAAATGGTATTTGACCACTGCCAGGTAAGTAGTACTCCTATGGTGGTTGTATAATTCTAAATTCTATTTATAAATGAAAGTAATAGGGCAAATCAAGTGATTGTTTCAATTCTGTAAATGGACTACTACTGCCTCACTTGGGAATTCAGAAAATCCACATTACCCAGTCAGACCCTTATCGACTAAGTCATACAATCCTTGTTTTCTGAGTTGGACCATTTACATCCATCCTTGCCTTAGCTATATGCTGACCTAGATGAGGAGTGCTTGGTACAAGTACTTTGCTCATTATTATATGAGGGAACAAAATATGCAGGACACAGATGTTGGTGAGATCCATGTGCTTTTGTACAAAGAAACAGGATACAGAAATCACCAAACACCTGCAGTCAAGAAGTAGAGAAAGACTGTTGGGTTTTATGGGTTAAACCCAAACAGTTCTTGGAATACCAAAATTCATCATTACCGTCTCCATTGGCAGTGAAAGACATGCCAGTTTACCCCTATCAAATGGGTCAGATATCTAGAATTCCACTGCAGTTGTTGTTTCTAAAACATTTCACTGAAGCCTGGAACATTTTCAGTTGCCTGAGACACTTTGCTCCACAAAGCAGAGCGAGAACCACCACGGATACCTGCTCTACCATTTTGTTGACCCAGTTGTAATAATATATATTTTTTGTTTCACAGGTGAAGCCATGGTGCTTCTCTTCAGAAAGTGACTATAATTATATCAGAATAAAATCTCCATGAGGACAGATAAATGGTCTACTTTGTTTACTGCTGTCTGTGCAGTAGTATACCTTGTCTATACAGGGTGCAGAACAGCACTTGATATATAAGAAGTTAATACATGCATGTTGAAGTAATGACTTCTGTCAGGACTAAGGTACTTACACATAAGTCCTTATACAAAGCCTGACACAAATTTTTGGTAATTGATAATTATCTTGAAATAAATAATTGTCTTACCCTTTAGAATAGACTATAACAGCACTCATAATGAAAGCTTAATAAAGTGTATGCTATACTTTGAATTGTTTTTTCATGATTCAAAAAGGAGGTACTTTCTTCATACTTCCTTTACACTCAGCACGGTGTATGGTGTTAGGGTGGCTGCAAGAAAAGTGTTAAACCTGGTCCCTGCGGTATGTAGCTTGTATTACACTTGGGAAGGCAAAATGAAACTTATAAAGCAACGGTATAAATAAAGACTATTTTTAAAATTAGTTCTTAATGTGAAGCACAGAATGATTATTGTCATATAATTATTTTATAATTGTCCCATTTTCCTCTGTAGACTTTCAGTGTATGTTTTCATCTACCTTAACCTCTCCAAAACAAAACAAAATAAGAAGTCTTTTGTTCTTAATATATCATTCTCTTGCCCATACCACTTTTCAGTTATATAATTCCTTTCTCTGCCTTTTCTTTCTTGCTAAACTCTTGAAAACCTAGCATTTGCTTACTGCGTTCATGACCTCATCTCCAATTGTTTCCTCCTTTCCCCATTGTTTTGTGGTCAGTCATGACATTCTAAGGACTGAATTCAAGGGGCCTCTTCTCAGTTCACTTCCTGTTTTGCCATTCAGTAACATTTAACAGCATTGACCACTGAGTCATTAAAATTGTCCTTTTTCAAGTATTCTGAGATCATGTTATGCTCTGATTCTTCATCTACTTGTCTGTGTTCTCCTTGTCATCCATTCTCTTTTGTTAGCTCCTTTCCTTTATATAGTATGTCCTCTGCACGTATTACTTTCCTGGCAGATTCTGTTAATGAGCTCAGCAGTAGGGACAGGCTCCTTTTTCCCTGATTTGAAAATGTCACCTCCACCACCCACACCTACACCCACCCACACCCACACACACCCCACACACACTTGATATTTCAAATGTGATTCGTCCACCTGATAAACTATTGGTTTCACCATTGTTCTCTATCCTAACTAGATAACCCCAAATCTTCTGCATAACTAAAAATGAAAAACTATTATCAAAGAATTTCTGAACATTCAGTTGAATAAACAAATAATAGGAAGATAGAGAGAAAATTAAGCAGTAAAGAAGAAAGAAAAGAATAAAAAAGTACCCTTCCAAAGGTAGTCACATAATTTTTCCTTTGAATGTTCTGGATGGCTATGTTTCTTTGTTTGTAAAATGGCAAGAAAAGAGCAGGTACTCTTTATGATGTTCACAATTTCTTATACATTTAATGTGTGCCAATTTTTCTAAAAGGCACTGTTAGTTTTTAAGGAGTTTAAAATAAAACTCTTCTATCCATTATGAGAGCAAAATAATCATGTAGGAAAGAAAAAAAAGATATATCCTTGATTTAACTTGTCTTGATTAAAAAAAAAAGTAGTCTCTAAAATATTCTGCATCCAGATAAATCGGATTCTACTTAAGCTATTAACTTGTGGGATTTTCTTGTAGCCCTATAGTTCTGTGACTTCATTTGGTATACATTCTAAATGTGTTGGGCAGCCTATAAACGTAAAGACATATTGCAGTTTGTTCATAAATGTGTTCGGTCTTTTATTCTTTATAATTGTGTTTAAATGTTAATTAAAATAGTAGATTCTTGTGTTACAGTTTTAAGTGTGTTATTAAAGAAGTTAAAATGCAATTAAAAAAAAATTATCAGATTATCTTTATGGTGGGCCGTGGCTATCTGTCCCCGGACCTCAGCAAAATCCCCAGCAACTGCCCCAAGGCCATGCGGCGCCTGCTGTCTGACTGCCTCAAGTTCCATCGGGAGGAGCGACCCCTCTTTCCCCAGATCCTGGCCACAACTGAGCTGCTGCAACGGTCACTCCCCAAGATTGAGTGGAGCGCCTCTGAACCCTCCTTGCACCGCACCCAGGCCGATGAGTTGCCTGCCTGCCTGCCTACTCAGTGCAGCTCGCCTCGTGCCTTAGGCCCCACCCCCAGCCACCGGAGAGCCAATCTCAGTCCGCCACTCCAAGGAGCCTTGCTCACCAACCAATCAACGTTCCGCCTCTGCCCTGATACTGCCGCAGGATCCCCCATCCCCTACCCTGGGAGATGAGGGGGTCCCCATGTGCTTTTTCAGTTCCTCTGGAATTGAGAGACCCCCAAAGACCGGGACTCCTTCCTCCTCCATAATTTGGTTCCCTCTTGGCTTTGGAGATACTTCTAAATTTTGGGAGCTCCTCCATCTCCAATGGCTGGGATTTGTGGCAGGGATTCCACTCAGAACCTCTCTGGAATTTGTGCCTGATGTGCCTTCCACTGGATTTTGGGGTTCC
>CAUYRT010046517.1:0-29926 GCA_963574885.1 Lepilemur ruficaudatus | reverse complement strand
TTTTTGGCAGCACAATTCACTATTGCTAGGTCGTGGAAACAACCCAAGTGCCCATCAAATCATGAGTGGATTATTAAAGTTTGGTATATGTTTACAATGGAATATTACTCAATTTTAAGAAACGACAGTGCGCTAGCACCGCTTATATTATCCTGGATTAAGCTTAAGCCCATTGTTCAAAGTGAGGTGACACAAGACCCGAAGAATGGGCCCCATGTGTACTCGCCATCAAATTGGTACTGACTAACACTATGGTGCTCAAATGGTGGTGGTGTTCACTAGGGATTTGAGGGTTGGGGGAGTAGACTCACGTCTGAGCGATGTGGTGGGCACTGTGGAGGGGAGGGGCATGCTTGAAATGTAGTTGGGGATGGGAATTAGGGGTCTCAATAGGGGGTAGGAAATCGTCTAAAACTGATTTATGTGAATAACTGTACAACTTGGTAAATTTACTAATAATCATTTAATTGTACACTTAAAATGGAGTAAAGGCATGATATGTAAATTATACTTCAATAAAGAAAAAAACATTTTGAGAAGACTAAAGTAAGTTTGTACAGTGGAAATAAGTCTAATTGATTTTCAGCTGCAAATGACTTTTTTCCCATCTCTCTCTTTCTTTTACTCTCTATCTCTCGATCTCTTTCCCTAAAGCATGGTCTTACTCTATTTTCTTTTTTAGAACAACTTTAGAACAAGCTATACCAAATCCTTTTTTTCCTTTTCTTGCCTAATAAATTGATTATTTTATAACAACTAAGAAAATGTATGACTACATAGGTGAAACATGTGGAGGTCCAAAATAGGACATTGTGTTACACCAAGCCGACAAAAATGTACTAAATTACTATGGCGTTGGCAACAGTGAGGTAAGAATAAAGAACAAGAATCGAAGAATCGGTAGCCCTCAAGAATTTATATTAATTGTGGAGGGGAAAACTCAAGGTGGTTTGCTGGATTTTGCCTTTTAATCCAGATGGTAATTTTCATTGAGCCATAGATGAAAGCAAGTTTTTTAAAAAGTTTGCCATGTTCTGTTTATTTAATGGAGAATTTTTGTTTTGGTTGGCAGACAAAACAGTGCAAAGATGAACTAGTGTGAAGAAAGACACCAGTCATTCAGAAGGTAATACTTCTGCCTTGAAGACCATCTGTCTTAAAGGCATTGACAATGATGGATATCAGTAGTTGAATTATTTTAAGGACATCAGTCTGGTTTTCTCAAGTATCTTGATAAGATTGCTGACAGTTACCCAGGAATGTTACGTTGTTTTTCAATGCAAACTATGTTTGGAAGACAACAGATATTGCATTAACTTCATTGGTGCATTGAGTGTCATTTGTTTTAGAATAATTCAGGATATCAGTTTAGACTGATTTGAGTCCTCCAAAGACTATGAGGGGAACCCTGCAAAGATGTGTGGAATAATGTACACGTAACACAAAGCCTGGAACAGAGCATGCATTTAATGCATATCTGTTGGCTGAGTGAAATAACACGTCATTTGAAATCTGGGGACTATAATGCGTTGTTACACTCCTCCAATGATTAAAAAAAAATGAAAGAACCAGGCTCATGATTAGCCTTACTTGGGGAATTATAAAAAAAAGTAGATATAGATGTGGAAGTAGATACATGGATTATTTGACACTCTGTGTGTTCGGTCCAGTGTGATTCATATGATTAATCGTATTTGGGTTCCACTAATTTGGGAGGCTTTAGTTTATTAAATGATTTGCTTAGCTCTTTTCTTCCCAGTTCTGTTGTAAGAACTACTGTCAAATACTGGTTACCGGCCCATCAGAACCATGTTTCCACATGTCCTTTGTCATCTGGTTATTTTAGTTCCACTGCAGATGCTCCTTTGGTGAATTAGGAGTTGATTCCAATAAATGTCAAAATTTGTGTCAAAGGGTTTGTGAATAGCATGTTGACATTTCTCACAGAGATTTCCTTCAGAAATGTGAAAGGTGGTTTACTTACCAATGTGGCAAGACCTAATATAGCAAATGAAAGCAGTCATACTGTATTGTATTTAACATGAACTGATTTTGGAATAGCGGTGTTAAGATGGGTGAAAATTGAGTGCTTACGAGGACCTGAGAAGGGAACAAACTGAAAGAAACAATATTTGGGGAGCTATCATTGGACTGGTTAATATTTTTCTTAATATAGAAAGTTAGTAATAATAATATAATTGTTGCTACCTTAGGGATGGGGACACTGAATCCTAAAGCAGTCAAGAAGTATTTTGTTATTATTTGTTTCCCTAGATCACAGTAAGAATTGGCAGTGCTGGAATTCAGAGAGATCTTAATTCATTTTGATTATAATGTACCATCTCCTCTGCACTATGATAATACATTTTGCTTAATAGAATGCTTTTAAGTTTTCAAAATACAATGCCAGAAGTGATCTAAAATTTAAAACTGTAATTTATTTAAGGCATAATGAGAATTTACAAAATATTGAGAGGATCTGCCAAATACACTTTTCATAGTGTTGACAATATGACTCAAAAACTGTAAAATGAACACGTGTCAACATTTTATTTTACTGATCAGTTACAGAATCAGCAAGATGATAAAGCTGATACCAAAAGCACTTGAGGAACTGGGTTTTTATAGGAATAAATAAAAGGAATGTTAGAATAAGATTGGTAGGTTAAATCCAAAACTGATTTGTGTCCTAGAAGGCAATACCACTTTTTTTAAGGTTATCATTTTTATTGCATCTAAACTGTAGTATACTAAAATGGCAAATAAAATGAAAAATGGTTGGCAGAATTTGTTAAATAATGGCCATGTATGACATTGAAAGATTATGGTTCCCTACTCAGTTGCTTTATTTCCAAATATTGGATAATTTCTCTTAACCCTATAAAGAAGAAAATCTCAGCCACAATCCATCACCCAGAGATAATTATTGTACTATTTCTTTCTTATCTCATAGCTATACATGTGTGTTTGTATAGATGCACATGTCCATTTCTCTTTATGTATAATGGGAATCATACTGTGTATATGATTTTATATTTCACCTTTTAACAAAGCATTGTACTGTGAGAACTTCCCCCTGCTACTCTGTGACTTAATGGGACATTTCAAACCATCCTGTGAAGATTGGGAGAGCCAGTGTTTCTATTTTGGAGATGAAGAAAATGAGGTACATAAGTTACAACTTCCTAGTTAATGGCAGAGCCTGAAAATCCAAGTACCCTGGCTACTGACCTTAATTTCTTTCCACTAGAACACATAGCTTAATTTGATCTCTTTTTACTTGTCCCTGTCTTGAATCTTTCAATTTGAGATGATATCACTAATCTTGATACGGTGAATTTTTCTAGTGAAAATTATCCTCAGGTATTAATATATATTAAATTGCAGTGGTTTTAATTTTATCAGAGAGATTAGGGCAAAGTGATATAAAATAGGCCTTTTAAAGAATACTTAATTTTTTTTCCCATTTAAATTGCATTGTTTTTTCATTATTGGTGACCTTACATTTTGAATTATATGCCTGAATGGAAATTTAAATATCCAGTGATTCTTATGATAGCTTTTTAAATAATTTTAATTGACATGTAATAACACATATTTATGGGGTACAGAGTAATGTTTTGATACATGTACACGATGTGTAATGATCAAGTTAGAGTAATTCACATATTCATCAGCTCAAACATTTATCATTTTTCTGTGATAGGAACATTCAACATAATCTTTTCTAGGCATTTGAACATATACAATAAATTATTATTAACTATAGTCACCCTACAGTGCTATAGAATGCTATATTTTCCCCTCTTATCTAGCTGTAATTTTATAACCATTAGCCAGCCTCTCCCTATTTCCTTAGCCTCTCACCTTCCCATCCTCTATTAATCTTTATTCTGTTTTAACTCCCACATATGAGTTAGAACATGTAGTATTTATCTTTCTGTGCCTGACTTATTTCACTATTTCACGTAACATGTTTTTCAGGTTCATCCACAGAGTTAATTCTTTTTATGGCTACATAGTATTCCATGGTATATGTATACCACATTTTCTTTACCCTTTCATCTGTTGATGAAAACTTATTCACCATTGTGACTAGGGCTACAATAAACATGGGAGTCCAACTATCTCTTTGATATACTGATTTCTTTTCCTTTGAATTAATATCCAGTGGTGGGATTGCTGGATTATATGGTAGTTCTATTTTTAGTTTTTTGAGGAACCTCTATATTTCCATAATGGCTGTACTAATTTACATTCCCATCAACACTGTATAAGAATTCCCTTTTCTCCACATCCTTGCCAGCATTTGTTGTTTTTATCTATTTTATAATAGCCATTCTAACTGTGGTGAGATAATATCTCATTGTGGTTTTGATTTTTATTTTTCTGATGATTAGTGATATTGAGCATTTTTCCATATACTTGTTGGCCACTTTTATGTTTTCTTTTGAGAAATGTCTATTCAGATCATTTGCTTATTTTTTTAATCAAATTATTTGTGTTTTTTTTGTTGTTGAGCTGTTTCAGTTCCTTGTATATTTTGGATAGTAATCCTTATCAAATGAATATTTTGCAAATATTTTCTACTAGTCTGCAGGTTCTTTCTTCACTCTGTTGATTATTTCCATTGCAGGAAGAAGCCTGTTTTGTTTAGTCAAGCTGAGAGGAATATTAAGGTTTTCTTGGTCAAAATGGAATATTCCTTGGTTGGGCTTGTTAAGGAATGCTTCTGTATGACATTGTAAAGGCATACTGTACTATTTTTTAATTTAAAGGTTTTGAGAACTCTGCACTACTTGTATAATTTTTCTGTAAACCTAACACTGCTCTAAAAAAATGAAGTCTATTAAAAAAAAGTTTTGAATAAGTTTTTTTTTGTTTTGTTTTGTTTTAGCATAGGGTATCTCAATAATTGGATAAATTGAGAGACGGTAATTTCTCAGAGTGACGGTGATCAGAGTGGTGACAATTATGGTGGTGGTGATGAGTATTCAAATTTTAAAAAAATTTGAAGATGAGCAAACAAGATTTGTGCAAATGTGGGATGTTAGAGAAAGAGCAGAGTCAATAATCACACCAAAGTTTTTTTTTTGTCTGAGCAATGGAAAAGGTGGAGTTTTTACTAATTTTGCTTTTATGGAATCAGTTATCAAGTTAGTAAACTATGTCTTGTCTTATAGACTATACGTCTTTTCCCCCCATGGTATGTTACTCACTGGGACTATTTCCTTCTCATCATTTCATATCTAATGTTTTGCCTTTCTTTAAGAACCTACTTTCATGTAATCATTTCAATAAAATTATTCCTGCTATCCCCAGCCAGATAGGGTGATGACAACATTATGGATGTTGCTGCTGTTGTTGCTGAAATTTTGGCACTGTGCTTGGTTCTGTACTGAGGCCTATACATCAATTATCTAATATAATCTTTACATCAATTCAATGAGATTTTACTTATTTATTTTTACAAATGAGATCATCAAGGCTCAGCAATATTGTCACTCTTAGAGATAAAGACACAAAATTAGAAGTGGTGGTACCAGTATATAAATTCAGTTCTGTCTGGCTCCAGAGGACCAAACCCATAAACTTCTAGATGACTAATTTAATGCTATTATTGATGAATGACTATTTGTTCTACTGCCTGTGTTTAGTTCCCCCGAGGTAATTGCATTTGTAATTTAATTAATCCTGTGCATCCATCCTTTCTTTCTCTCAATTACCCCTCTGGTTACTGTTGCTATACACCCTTCAGTTCTTTCTGTTTTATAATTCTCTACTGAATCATATTTAAAAGAAACATTGTTTCTTTATTTGAAATAATGTAGCAAGATCTTCTGGAAAATAACTTATGTAAAGCAAGTGGATTTTATTAAAGGTCGTATTTACCTAACTGAAAACTTTTCTGTCCATTCACATTGTTCATTATCCAAGTATTTATTTATTAACTTGTGTTAATGCATTTTAATAATGAGAATAATATACTTAGTTTTGGAGAATTAGAACTAAGAGGAACTTGAACATCATTTGGTACATCTCTGTACCCAAAGGAAAACTCCTTGCATGCCCTCTCTGACAAAGCACCATTCTGTTTCTGATTAATTATTGCAGTGAAGGGAAAAACAGAATGCCTCAGTGCAATTTTATTATTGAATGACTATATGTTTTCAGTAACGTCCTAATAGTTAGCTGAATCTTCCTCGTTGTAACTTTTCAACCACTACTTCTAGTTCTACCTCCTTAAGAAATAAAAATAAATTTAAGATACACACTTTGAACATATCATTTGCTCAAACACTTTAAGATTCCCATCACATCAAGATTCCCATCACATCAAGATTTCTTTCACCAGCCTACCGCTCCTCAATTACCTCAGGTGCTCTGTTGACACCCATCTTCCTCCTTCTCAATGAGCTCGAATTGTTTTTCTCCAGCAAGACACAGGTGAAATACTTATTTCTGTGGGCTGTCAAGCCAACTCACAAAATCCACCAGGATGATGACCAGTTTCTAACAATGAATCCTTACATGCATTGACTCTAATCAGTAGATTATAGATTCATGAACACTTGGCTTATTAATACTAACCACTATATAGACAACATCACTGATGTAAACATCATGAGCTCACAGTGTCTTTGATAAACAAGTTTAGTCCTTTCCCTTTTGATCTCCTCCTTTGTTCTGCTTACCTGATTGTGAATTCTGGCAGCTTTTCTCAGAAGTGGAGCTAATAGTCTTTTTATTGTGGCTCTTCTAATTAATGGCATTGACATGAGATAATCTTACATACCTGTTAACTTGGAAGGGGAAGTTCAGTTTTAGCTGAAACTTCTGTTACACATACAGCCAATTCTTGTTATTTGATGTAGTTATGTTCTAGAAAGTTACTATGGTCATTGAAGTAGCAAACACTGACCTGTTGTTTTTAGGGGAAATACAAAATTAGATTCTTGCAAACCTCTGGTCACATTTTTATTAATTGAAATGCTATTTGTGTTATTTAATATATAGGTTCATTTGCAACGAAGTTCTTAAAAAACAAGCCAGTCTATTCATTGTTGAAAACCTTGAAAGCAGTTTCAAAAACTGCTTTTCCTGAATAACAGTTAACAGCTATTTTTAATATTCATACATAGTCTCCTGACTTGCAGAATCTGCCTTACCTGCAAGTTTAACACTTTTCATGCTGTATTTTCTTTTGAAGTGTTCAAGCCAGCAAGCCAGCCAGCACTAGCTGCCAATGGTTTAACATTTTCCTGATCCAGTTAATATGACCAAAATTTTCTTGGTTTTCAGTCTCACAATAATGCTGTCCAATACCCATTTTTTAATGGAGCACTACTCTCCAAATCCATAAATTTAGTCACTTTGCTATCTTTTACATAACTTTCATTATACAATATAAATGACACCTTAATACTTTCCAGGGCAATCTCAGACAGATTGGTGAATTTCCTCTTCCTTTTTCTGGATGTACCATATTTTTGATTCACTAACATGAACTTAAAATCAACAACACTGTAATTTATGCCTGAATGAAGCTTATTTAAGATGTGTATTTTCCCCAGTAAATCATATCATGGCTGTCTCATACAAGTAATGGTATACAGACCTTCAGTACTATGCTTGGGGGCCATTTTCCACAGTTAAATCTCTAACAAAAAGTACAAAGTTGTGAAAAACATGGCACTAAATAGAGTGCAAAGCAGACAGTTGTTTACAATATAAGGGATGACAAAAAAAACCCAGAGCATTGTTTTGTATGACTTCAGCTGGAACTGTGCCTTTCTGCCAACACAAGTTTCTGCTGTTTTGTGCATGTATTTGAATAACCTCAGAAGTGCTGTGAGGATTGGAGGCCACAAATTTTAGTGAGTAGATAAATTTGTAAATATGGAATCCATGAGTTTTGAGAATCAACTGCATTGCAGTTGAAGGACATGAACCTTCTGAATGAAAGAGCACACCAAATACCCAGCACAAAACCCCACACTGTATTAAACAAGACACAAATAAGTGGAGAGACATCCTGTGTTCATGGATGGAAAAAATTAATATTGTTAATATGTCCATATACTCAAAGTAATCTGCAAATTTATTCCTATCCTTATCAAAATCCCAAAAGCATCTTTTACATAAATAAAAATAATACTAAAATTCACATAGAACCACAAAAGACCATGAATAACTAAAGAAATTTTGAGCAAGAAGAACAAAGCTGGAGGCATCATACCTCTTGATTTCAAACTATATTACGAGGCTATAGTAGTCAAGCAGTATGGTACTGGCATGAAAACAGACATACAGAAAAATGAAACAAAATAGAGAGCCAAGAAATAAACCCACACACATGTGGTTAAATGGTCTTCTACAAGGGTACCAAGAATACACAATGGGAAAAGGATAGTCCCTTCAATAAATGATGCTGGTAAGACTGGATATGCACATGCAAAAGAATGATATTGGACAAGGGTGATATTGGACCTTACACCATACAGAAATATAAACTCAAAATGAATTAGTCTTAAAACGGAAGACCTAAAACCATTAAACTCCTAGAAGAAAACATAGGGGAAAATCTACTTGATATAGGCTTTGGAAATTATTTCATGGATATGGCACCAAAAGCACAGAAAACAAAAATGAAAATAGACCAGTGAAACTACATCAAACTAAAAAGCTTCTGGATGATGAGAAATTACTAGGAGGGAAAATGTATGCTACTTGGGTGATGAATAAACAGCTCTGATTTCACCAGCATGTAATCTATGTATGTAACAAAATTGGAATTGTACCCCATAAATTTATACAAATAAAAATAAAATTAATACATTCATAAAAAAGGAAATAATAAATAAAATGAAAAGACCATCTATAGAATGGGAAAAAATATTTGCAAATCAAATATCTGATTAAGAGTTAATATAAAAATGACACTACAACTCAATAGCAAAAATTAAAATACTCTGATTTGAAAATGGTCCAGGTATATGAAAAGGTGTTCACTATCACTAATTATCAGAGAAATGCAAATCAAAACAGTAATGAGATATCACCTGTTAGGACTGCTATTATTAAAAACATGAGAGATAACCAATGTTGGTGAGGGTGCGTGGAAAAATAAATTCTTACGCACTGTTGGTAGAAATGTAAATTGGTGCAGCTGCCATCAAAAACAGTTAGAGGTTCCTCAAACATTAAATTAAAAATTGAGCTACCATAAGATCCAGTAATCCCACTTCTAGGTATATATACAAAGGAACTGAAATCAGGATAACAGGATCTCAAAGATAAATCTATATATACCCATGTTCATTGCAGCATTATTCACAATAGCCAAGACATGGAAGTAGCTAAATGTCCACTCATGGGTGAATGGATAAAGAAAATGTTGTCTACACATACAATAGAATATTACTTAACCTCAACAAAGAAGTAAATCCTGCTATTTGCAACCACATGGAAAAACCTGGAGAAAATTATGCTAAGTGAAATAAGCCAGTCAGAGAAGGAAAAATACTACATGGTTCCACTTGTAAGAGGAATCTAAAATAGACAAACTCATAGAAGCAGAGAGTAAAATCCTGTTTGCCTGGACTTGGGGGAGGGAAATATGGGGAGGTATCAGTCAAGGGGTATAAGGTTTCCATTATGCAAGGTGAGTAAGTCTTAGAGATCTACTGTACAGCATACTGCTTATAGTTAATAATACTTTATTGTATGCTTAAAAATTGCTGAGGGTAGATCCTGTGTTAAGTATTCTTATCACAATAATAACAATAATAACAATAAAGAGAGCAGAAGCAAACTTTATGAGGTGATGAATATGTTTATGGCATAGATTGTGGTGATAGTTTAGAGATACTTATCTCCAAACTCATCAAGTTGTGTACGTGAAATATGTAAAGCTTATTGTATGTCATTCATACAAAAAATGGTTTTGTAATAAGTAAATAAATCTTGAAATGGTTTTAAAAAATTTCATGCCATGACAGATTGTTATAAAATTTCAGAACATCATCTATAAGACAAGGTTCTAAAAGCTTCTGGGCAGCAAAAAAGGGGCTTTCATCTAGAAAGTTGTTTACATCAACTTTCTCATGACAGTGACTAAATAGGCTATATGAAGGAACCCCCCCCCCGAAAAAAAACCTTCCTATATTGGAGACCTAAAAAGATAAGAAGGAATTAGCCCAATCTGAAACAGACAGTTAGAATAAACCACTAAGGAGAAGAGCTATGACTACGTAGAAATATGGTACTTCACATAAAAGGAAATCAAAATAGTCAATGCAATGAATTAAGAAGCTACTCAATTTCATTTGTAACCAGGGAAATCAGTGCTATTTGTTTATAAGGATGTGGAACAATGGGATACCTTATACATTTCTCTGTGGTCGTGTAAATCTGTACAGCTAGCCTGGTAAACAGTTTGGCATTATCTAGTTAAGTGGAAGTAATACATGCATTATGATCCAACTGTTCCACTCCTGGGGAAACTCGTATGTGTGCACACTTAGGTAAACACAGAAGAATGTTCATAGCAGCATTGTTTTATTTTGTGTTACATATAGGAAAATTTAACAGTAATGGCCCTTTTTAGGAGGATTTGAAAACTAAGAATGGCAAAAATATATGGTTCATAAGAGTAAATGAAGGAGAAGTCTTCAAGTTCAAAGGACTACAAAAAAAAATGCAGCATTGACATCTACCATCTGATATATTTAATTAATTTGCCTTTAACAACAGGTTCAAGACTACACATTGCAAAATAACTATTATAACTGTCTTGAAGTCAATTAATTTATAAAAAATATTTATTTTAAAAAACCTGTATATAAGGAAATATAAAGAAATTTATATACAAAATATACACTTGCATATAGCACGTACCTTTTAAATATGGAATGTGTGTATGTGCGTATGTATAATTTTTAGAAGAAAATGATTAATAACTTGGTTAATATAAAATAACTGTCTATTTAGTTAATATAAAATACATCAGGTCATGTATTGAAGGATACACATTCCAGTGATGAAATATTGAGAAAGACAGAGAGGAGCAGGAGCCCAGGTCACAGCTGGATTTCAACTGCAGTGTCTCAGATATTACTGTTTGATTTTCTCCATTCTTTCCTGTGTGATGCCTATTAGTGCTTACATTGGGCCACTTGGTTAGAACATTTTTGTTTTACATTTATCGCTCTCATAGTCCCATTTCTTTGTTACAATTGGTTTTCATCTCTTCCAAAGAAATATTTATTTCATAATTTCTTCAAGTTTTCAGGAGAAAGTTTCCTTGTTTTCTGTCTTCTTTTTATTACTATGTTATCCTTGCTTTATGGATTGCATAACTTTTAAAATTTCTCTGAGGATACTTCCTAGAATTGTCTCCCTGAATTCTCCTCTGTTCTTTGGAAAACCCTGCTTGTTTGCTCTGTGTTCTGAGTGGGGCTTGCTTCTCAATGGCTTCACTTCAATATGATTAGTTGGGGAAATAGCCCCTGGGCAGAGACTTCCCAAATTCCAGAAAATCAGAGGTCTTTGCTTAGAAAATGTTCATCTTTTTTAAACAGAATTTCTCTCACACATATAATGTGTATTTTGCAAAATGAAACTACAGATTTGTACTTGATGTCTTTTATTTGAATGATGCTAAATTTATTTATTTTTTAAACGAAATCTACACATTTTGTAGACTCAGATGAAAAAGTTCTCCAAACTGTTAGAGTAGTCAGGCCCATGATTTAGTGCTGGCTGAAATGAGGAAATAAATTATCCATTGTATCATTATTTTCCTACCAAGAAAAAAATAGAATTAAAGCTTTGTTCTTTGTCAACTTGTCATCTGAGTAATGGAAGAGGAGGCTGAGCCCAAATAAATGTGATGGGAGGAATATATTGATTCAGGCTCAAGATGAGATGTGGCTGTAAGAAAGTTTACACTCTTAATTAATATGTAGGAAAGCATGACAATCAAATTAAGAGGGGTTCAGATGAAAGTAATGGCTTTTAAAATTCTGACAGCAGAAAAAGCCATTAACTATTATGCTCAAAAACAACATAACCACCTGCTACAACCTTTCTTGCTTTGGTGTGGCAGAACAAAAATGTGTTAGAAATAGCAAAACCATAAGGTGCCATTTTATTTTCTGATAGAAATCAAATATCATGATTAGCCAAAGTCTCATAAAACTTTTCGAAGTAGAATTCTTTTTTCTAGAAATAAGCACTTGGGACTAAATCCATGTGTCCTTATACTGATGAATATTTACCAATGAGTCTTTTCTAAAATGTTATTTTTATCCTGAATGGACATTATCCTGGATCACTTGATTACTGGTGTAAGCTATAATCTCACACAGTGATTCAACATGTATAACATGAGGCCTCCAAAATTTATACGTAAATTAATTATAAGAAATTAATGCATACGTGACATTAAGATACGTGAATGTAAAAAGTATTGTGAATTCAGAGTAGATGATATTACTTTTATTGTGGAGAGCCATATTATTAGTAGGAAGTTCAGGAAGGAGGAAAATAACTAAGATTTATATTTGAGCAAAGACGGTCGGGCGCGGTGGCTCACGCCTGTACTCCTAGTACTCTGGGAGGCCGAGGCCAGAGGATTGCTTGAGCTCAGGAGTTGGAGACCAGTCAGAGCAAGAGTGAGACCCTGTCTCTACTAAAAATAGAAAAAATTAGCCGGGCATGGTGGTGCATGCCTGTCGTCCCAGCTACTCGGGCTGCTGAGGCCGAAGGATTGCTTGAGCCCAGGTGTTTGAGGTTGCTGTGAGCTAGGCTGACGCCACGGCACTATAGCCCAGGCAAGAGAGTGAGACTCTGTCTCAAATAAAAGTAAAAATAAATTTAAGCAAAGAAATCTAAAGAGATAAATCTGTAAAAACCCAGGATTCTTAAGAATTTCAAAGAAAGTATGAAAAGGGTATGTAAGTGAAGAAAATATTTTATTGGAATATTTAAAAGGTTACAAAAACTCCAAAAATAAATTATTTCACAGATGAATGAGCTATCCTACCTGTATGGAGTTTTGTAAAGAATATATCCATATTCAAGGATTTATTTAACATGCACATTTTGGCCACTTCTCAATTAGCCAAATATTATTTTGAGAGTGGGCTATGTACAGAAGGTAGAAACTTAAGGTAGATGTGAAGAATAAAAGCCATGAAAGACAGTTGTTTAAAATTCTAATGTTCAATTTCACCAATCTCATTAGCACTTTAAGACCTGAGTTCCATGACAGTTCTCTGTCTCTTCAAGAGTCTCACTCCTCTATTATGTGATATTTTTTTTTTATTGGAAAATGGAAGAGCAGTTTTGCCAACTTCAAAAAGTTCTAATCATGTAGGATTACATGAAGTATTGGATATGGAAGTGTATTGAACAGAAAAATGCACAGTGCTAAATGAATTGATAACTTAGCATAAAAGCAGCCATTTTTATTGCTTTGAAGTTTTAATGAGTCAATCAAATTATACCTCATCTCTACTTGTAAGTAAATTATTGTGAATAATGGCTGATGTTGAGTTCCTGTTAGTCCCTTCCTCAAGTTTAGTTCCATGTTCACGTTGTCTATGAAATGAGGCAGCATTATCAGCATCCACCTTGTAGGTGAAGTGTAAGCTTTTAGAATCATTTACCTTTATTATAGGCAATTATGCTTCTCTTCAAAATTACTTGCATATCAACATTGGCCTGTGAAAGTTATGATCAGCATTACAAACATTCATTCAGTGGGTTTATTCACCAGGGAGAAACACCTCAAAGATGTTCATTGAGAACATTGGTACACACTTACCTGTCTTTCTCAATATCTTTTACTTTTTACACAGTGCAGACTCTGCAAGGGGAAGGTAAATATCAGTCTTTTTTTCCCTCAAATATCAGTCTGATGGGGTTACAGAACAGATCATTCGAAACCCATTCAACCATGTGATGTGCCATTACACTCTAGTGAACAAGATAGACAAGCACCTTCTCTCTAGTGCTCACATTTTGTTGAAGGGAGACAGACGATAAGTAAGGAGACAAATAAGTTTTCTATTTTACTAAGCACTAGGAAGGAAATAAATCAGGGTGATAAGTAACAATGAAGGGTCTTCTACTTCAGTTAAGATGGGCTAGGAATGGCTCAACCACTTTAGCTACTCAGGGGAAGAACTCTGAGGAGGAGGTGATATTTAAGCTGAGATAGGATGATGGAGAGCAGGCAGCCACAAAAAAAGGACAACGACCCTGAGGCAGGCAGAAGATTGGCACATTTGAATGAAACAAGAGTAGATGGAAGGAGGGGATATATTTTTATGGAGTCCATGTGCCTAGGTAGTGGGTTATAGTCCAAAGGAAGTTCTTAGACTCTTGCCAAAGAGGACAAATTCAGCTAATGGTTTAGTAAAGTTTACACTGTTAAGATAATATCACTTTTGATTCTTCTGTAGAATGCCTTGTTTTCATACAGTTTTTCTTGACGTGCTATGCCTTTTTACTGTCTGTCATTCTTCATACTAATTTCCCTGCAGTACTGCTTTAAGTATATTATGATTATCTTGATCAACTGTAAAAGTCATGTTATATTCAGGTCCATATCCATGGATGACATCATCTGGGCTCCATATCATCTCTATTTTAGATAGTCATAAAATTGTTTTGAAAATTAGAAAGGAAGAGCAAAAACATGTCACAGTGGTAATTTCCTAAATGGCTATTTTAACTTTTCTTTTGCAGGTGATTTTTGGATATATGCTCATGTGTACATGAAGACACTATAATATTTTTTTTCCTCAAAGGAAACAGTGACCTTTATTGTTTTAACTTTAAGTAAGTCATCTTTTCTGGCCTTTCGATCCTACTGCCCTCTACTTCAGTAAACTCACAGCACTGATACACACAGACAGCCTCAAACCACAAGTAATATTTTTTCCTAGTTGTATAAGACACAGAAAACCAAGCATCAGTATTGGAGAGATTTTTGTAGAAATCTAATAAAAAAATTAAATGAAATGCTGCTTTCCAATGGTTCCCTTCAGGTGTGGTCATCATTAGCTTTTTCTCCTTTGGAGTTGAAAAGGTCTGAATTGCACAGTCACACACATACAGGCACACAAGAGAATCTGGATATTCAGCATACATAAATCCCACATTAAAGTTATACATGGTGAAGTCTAAGCAGAAGTTTGCTCACAACATTTATATCTTTGATTAGCATTTATTTTGATTTATTAATAGAAACTATAAAACTCCTTACTGAAGCATGGTCACGAAAAGGCAAAGCAGAGTAGATTATTAGCTGGGCTTGTGTTACTGAGGTCATAAAAATTAGCTAGCAAACATGGAAAACGTAACTGTGAAAGTATTTATGGGCTTCTCTTTAGCATAAATATTTTTAAGGCTGCCTGTATATTTCCAGGTAGATTTGGCAGTAGATAGAGTAAAGCAATCCAATTAGAAAATGTGAAAACAGTTTTCCCCAAGTCCCAGATTATTTAGCATATTAGAGCGTACAGGGCAACAAGAATCCAATGTAGGGTATCATTCAGAGAATACTGCACCAGGGGAAGAACACATGAGTGTTGGGATTTAGGAGCAAATAAGGATTTGGAACAAAAGTTTGTAAGACCATGGCTAGAGCTTACATACTCACCACTTTCTGGAAGAGATAAGAGAATCTAGAAGGTGAAGAAAAAGTTCAATGAAAAAACAATGAGTTATTAGTTTTAAGTATTTTAATGTCCTGAGATTAGGAAGGTATTTATGGCCTAGCGGAGAAAATGAATTAGGAGCTCAGTGAGGTGAGGAAAGGAAATTTTGACCTGGCATCTCCTCTGATACTTTTTGTAAGCAAGGGGTGGAACTATTGTCAGAGTGCAGATGTTTCTGGGCCTGCAGGTGTGAATGTCCACGTTAAAGATATTTCCAACACTGGGAGGACAGTAATGTGCTAATTTTGATAAGGGAAAAGATGAGAAAGAAGAGACTTGATGCTATTATATATACAGCTAGGTCCATACTAGTTGGTCTGTTTTTCCCCACTTTCCACAAAAAAAGTGTCTGTATCACTTCATCCTCACCTCCCCCTTTTTTAAAAGCTAGGTCAACAACTGCTTCCCATTGTTGGATTTCCTGTCAAAAAAAAATTGAAAATACACCTTTGCAATCATTTATTTTATTCTTAAAAAATAAATAATTCTTTCTCCCCTTAAGTCCTTTCCCATGTTTCAAAAAAGTTCATCAAATTTTGGGAAAAAAATTAATTTTAACATGCTTTTGAAGAAAGTCAATAGTGAATACAAAATTTGGCAAAGTCCACAGAGTGATAAAAAATTAATCAGTTGCTCTGCTTGGTTTCATGGTCCCTACACAATTTGCCTCATCACCTCACTAACCCAGCTTTAGTGCAAGGATGTACCCTCAAAAGACAGAAGGACAATTCTTGTCATACTTGATTTTCTGCTCAGTACAGGTGGATACACCTCTCTTGTTTGGTCGGTATTTATTGCACTTATTGCTCTTTTCTGTACATCTTTTACGTCCCATTTGATTCTAAGTTGTTGAGAATGGGGGCTCTGTATTTGAGTCTCATTTGTATCCTTTCTCCAGGCACATATGATATCTTCACATGGTTGACAATGAGAAATTATCTTATCCCAGTTAGAATGGCTATTAAAAAGACAAAAAATAAAAAAATGCTAGAGAGGCTGCAAAGAAAAGGAAATTCCTATACTGTTGCTGAGAATGTAAAGTACAGCCATTATGAAAACCAATATGGAGTTTCCTCAAAAAACTAAAAACAGAACCACAATACAATTCAGCAATCTCACTACTGGGTATGTATCCAAAGGAAAGAAAGTCAGTATATTTAAGAACTATCTGCACCCCCTTGTTTATTGCAGCTCTATTCACTCTAGCCAATCTGTGGAATCAATCAAAGTGTCTATCAACAGATGAATAGATAAAGAAAATGTGGTTTATATACACAATTGAATATTATTCAGCCATAAAAAAATGAAACTCTGTCATTTGTGGCAACATAGGTGAGCCAGGAGAACATTTTGTTGAGCAAAATAAGCCAGGCACATAAAGATAAATACCACATAGTCTCACTCATCTGCAGAAGCTAAAAAAGTTGATCTCATAAAGTAGAGAGTAGAATAATGGTTACTGGAGGATAGGAAGGGCAGTCAGTCACCTTCTAGAGCAAAGTCTTGAAGACAGAAATTTGACTTTTAATCATGCAAAGTAAAAATAGAGGAAAAGTCTAATAAGTCTATATCTGAGCACAATAATTCTCATTGTTGAATGTTCTCTCTAAAATTTTTTCCATACACAGAAGAATATTTGTCACATAGATCAGACACACATGCACACACACTCACAATCTTGTATCCTGTATTATCCTTCACAATATTACATCAAAAGGATATTTTCATGTCATCACTTACTTTTCATTAAGTATCATTTTAATGATATATAGTTGAAGTTCTCTCTGTGTGCAAAGGTCTTTCTTCCAGGTATTATCATGGCCAGTTCCTCTGTATCTTTCAAGGTTCAGCCTAAACGTTGATTCTTCCCAAGACTGTCCTCTTCGTTCCCCTTTTCCACTAGAATGGAAAGTCCATGGGGCAGGATTCTTGTTGGTCTTATTCAAACTTGTATCCTCAATACCCACAATGGCATTTATAACAGATTAATAATTCAATAACTATCTGTTCAATGATAAATGAGTTGTTCAGGGTAATGATGCCAGATTTTTATTATTTAGATTCTTACTACAGCATTCTTTCTAATAAAAAATCAGAAAGAAACCTCAGGATTCTTTTGCTTTGGAGACAAATTTCTTTTGTCTCCTCCATATTCTTCTTGTGTCTCCACCAAGGCTGACGGCAGGGCCATTAGATTGCCTAATATGCTGCACTGTGTGGAAGACCCTGCTTGCCTGTAAGAAGAGAACTGACTACATCTATAAAAGCAACTAATTAATTCATGTTGATGTCAGTGGTAATTTATTAGCACTCTTCTTCAATCAAAGGGCACCTGCAGGGTTAGTGAGAATTCTAGCTGGTGTCAACTCACCTGAGGCTAATCGGGTCACAGAAGCCAGGACACTGAGCTTCTTTATTCTGAAATTCAGGAATATTATTAGGAGAAATCAGCAATAAGGATTTCTTCTTTATTTCAAATGACTAGTTCTCTGCCCAACCCATATTCAGTGTCATTACATAATTGGAGATGGCATTAAAATTCTCCATAGACTTACTAATAAATATACATGTCCATAATATAAAAACTGACAGAAGTGGATTCATCTCCAAATGCTGCAAATTTAGTAAACTGCTCCATGCAACACAATTGTTTCTTTTTATCCTCAACAAACAATTCTGTGTGAGTTAGAAATTAGCATTCTTCCTCCCTCCCTGCCTCCCTCCTTCCCTCCCTTCTCTTCTTCCTTTCTCTCTTTTTTTTTTTAACCCATGAGGAAATACGTTTATAAAGGTTAATGAAGTTAAACAGAGCTCTTTAGGTAATGAAAACAGAGCCATGATTGTAACCAAGAATCACTGGTTTCTAAACCTAGGCTATTTCCCAAAGAGTCTTTCTCCTTGTCTAACAAGAGAAGTCTTGTTATATGCATTATATGCATATAATTATATGCATTATAAAATATTATTGACCTACTTGGTTGATTATATCTGATCTATTCCATACATACTGAAGAACAGAATTGAATTGAGCCTCTTTGCCAAGCATCATGTCAAGAAATATAGATAAGGAAAAGTGAATATTTGACCCAAGATGGGGATAGAACTCAATGCGTAAAAAGAATTTCATAGTGGGAAGAAGAAAAAAACAATTTGGGCATCTGTGTTTAGAAGAATTCACAATCAGTTCCCTGACAATGGCAATGTCATCGTCAAAAAACATCTCGAACGCTTTCTTAAAGTAATTTATTCTTTAGGAATAAAATTTTAGGCTGAAAACAGAGCTATTTATTTATAATTAATTATATCTAATTCCTTCTTACATGATTATACATAGTTTGAGTGTAGATATAATTTATTACCCAAATTGAAATCATTTTCAAAGTAAAAGAGAAAAGGGCAAATGTCATATCATATGGCATTCTGGGACTCCTTACTGCGTAATTATTTTGCTGTTCTGATGCTTGCAGCATGTTGAAAACATTCTGAGTGACATCTCTATCTTCTATCCACTTGTAACTCTACAGCTCATCTCCTTCTCTGCATTATGTTTTTCCCCTTAGGTAGTCACATCACAGCATGATAACAACCATTCCCAGATAGCACCAGCCAGTACTTTCCTCTCCCTTTCTCTCCCTGATTAGAAAACAGATGCATTTCTTTCTTTCTTTCTTTCTTTCTTTCTTTCTTTCTTTCTTTCTTTCTTTCTTTCTTTCTTTCTTTCTTTCTTTCTTTCTTTCTTTTTTTATCACCTAAACATTTTACTTTCATTCAGATAGAAACACACTGGAAACAGAGAATGATATGTAACTTGAACTGGTGACTTTTTTTTCTCTTAGCAAGAGCTGAAAATACAGCACTCCTACATATCCGTTAGAGAACAAAAGCAAATGCTTACATTTTTAAAAGCCTAACAGTCTATCACTATCCTTCAAAAATCGAATCTCATGGAAGTCCCATTTTTTCCACAGTTAATAATTAGTTTTAGTCTTTTTTAGAAAAAGAACAAGGGGTGACTAATTCACAAATGCACATTGATCTCTCATCTAAATATGTGCTGATTGAGAATTGAAGGTTTTTTAAATCCACTGAACATATTATTCAGTTATTTATTGCTGTGATACTAGTGAATTTCCTTGGTCGTTTTGACTATTGTCACTCAAATACCAATTTTATAATAATAAAATCATATTTAACTTAATATTTTCTTTCTTAGACACACTCCCACATCTATACCCCAGTTTTAAGGAGGAAATGAAAGATTTCATGTACTTTCCCTATTGAGAGAAGAAGAATTTAGAATGCAGCAGCTGTAGTCGAGAGCTGACTCCATTAATGTTATAAGAAGAAAAAGTGTTATAATATTCTACCCCTTTTTTATACCTACTCTTCAATTTAAGCAAAAAAAAAAAAAGCTGAAAATCTAGAAACACTAAAATCACATACATCTAATTAGCCATAAAGAGCATCCAGATTTTTCTTTCTCCGTAAGGGATAGGCTACATTTGTCTTATTCAAAAATGCCCCAGTCTCTAGAAAATAAGATATATTCAATAAATGTTTTTGAATAAATGATTAACCCCAATAATGTGAAAACAAAGAGACAGTATGAGAACTGACTGATGGTAGTGGTGGTGGGGGCAGGAATTGACATTGTGAAACACCCCGGAGATTATTCTAAACTCTCTCTGAGTGGGAAGAAGGCATTTGGAAGAACTGCACATGTTGAAATGTGTCCCACAGTATGACTGGAAAGTTGCTACTGTTTAGTCTATTTTATTGTTGTATGAGCTGGCTCTGGCTGCCATAACAAAATACCATAGACTGGGCAGCTTAAACAACAGTAATTTATTTTGTCACTATTCTGGAGGTTGAAATCCAAGATCAAGATGCCAGCAAATTTGGTTTCTGGTAAGAGCTCTCTCCTGGCTTACAAAGCTGCCTTCTTGATGTGTTTTTACATGATCTTTCCTCAGTGCATGTACATGGCGGGGAGTGGGAAGAGATCTCTTCCTTTACTCATAAGGCCACCAATCATATGGGATCAGGACCCCACCCTTATACTTTCATTTAATTTTAATTACCTCCTAAAAGCTCTATCTCTAAATACAGTCACATTGAAGGGTAAAGCTTCAACATATAAATTTTGGAAGGGATAAAATTCAGCCCATGGGATTGTCCTCACAAAACAATCCGTTGTCCTCCCAGTTTTGTCACCTAAGAGTCTGGCAGTTTCTATTAAGAGCCACATCCTCATTGTACCAAACCAATTCGTTCTCTATAATGCAATCATCAAAATGGTTTGGAACCCATCAAACATGATTAAATGCATGAGTTTATAACCTTGGACAATGCTAGGAAACCAATTCACTATTTTAAAAATGGCAGATAAAGATAAAAACCTAAACATTTATCTTGCTTTTCTTGGAAAAGCTACATCTTAGTATAATTCTATACCTGATGAATAAAATATCTCAATAAAATTATTCCAGCTAATATAACAGAAGAAACAATAGAGTTGGAATATAACTACTGTCCAGTTCTCATAAAATAGTGGAATCCTGATGATCAGCTCTCATCCAAGAATTGCTCATTAAGACAAAGGATGTTCGTATCATCCAGGGAACTAGAAAGGATTTAGGAACTCTGCCAGGGACTGAGAGCAGATAAATGTATAAATATACATTTCTTAAAAAAAAGTATAAATATACATTTCTTATTATTTCACAATGTGCATCCTCAGGAAATTACACATTATCACCTATGATGTATTCCTGTAAAAACTCCCACCATGTCTTTGAGTACAACTACACGTATAGATATACAGAGAAACATTACAGTGGTAGATGCTTTTAGAAAAATCTAGACTATGGAAGGCTTTATGGGGCAAATTACCTGACTCATCAACAAATAAGTAATAAGAAATAAAGGGAAAGGGACATGTAAATTGATGTAAGAGAATAAACAATCAATTGAAATTTATGGAACATATTTGAATCCTGATATAAGCAAACTAAAATAAATGAAACATTCAGAGAAATTTGGACATGCACTGGTCTTGATGAAATTAAGGGATTATTATTAATTTTATTTTAGTTGTGATAATATTGTGTTTAAGATTACAAAACCACTATTGTCTTTAAAGATACATACTAAAATAACTATGAATGAAATTATAAGATTTGCATTTGCTTCAAAGTAATCCAGGGAGCAGAGAGAGTGTTTGGTTGGAGATATCAGTGAAACAATATTGTATTATATGTAAATTGATAATTGTTGAAACAGAATGAAGTAACAGTTTAATTCAGTTTCCATAGTAAAAATTAACAGATTTTTTATATTTTCGAATGTCGGAAGGATAAAATTATACACCTTACAGAAACAAGTATAATACATTTTCAAATACTGATATATGCTTTTATTATTTAAGCACTATATTTAAACAATTCATATGTTATTTTAGAGATATCTTGAGAAAAAAAATCCAAATAAGTACATACTTACATGACAATACACCTTGAAAATATTGAATCTGTGAAATTTATTAATACCAAACTTGTTGGGCATACTGCTGATGTGACCTATAAAAGAGAGATGAATTTGCCTCTTTTCAGTTGAATCAGTGATATGAACAGGGAATTTACTTAAAAATGGGATATTTTGTTATAATTTAGACACAAACCAAGAGGAAGCTTCCAAATAGTCTGTGATAAGGGGACAAATTATGAATCTGGTCAAACCTTATCACAATTATACTTTTATAAAAAGGAATAGAGCAGATACATTTCTTCTTGGAATAATGGATGAATTTCAGGGGCCATAGAAAATCTTGAAGTTTTATTATTTGAATTTTGGACACTTCTATGTGTAGACTCTTCTAAGCCTGATGACAAAATTTACCAAGTGGAAATCAGATGACTAATTCCGTAGTTCATTCCCTGTTATGCTCTGAGACTTCTAATTAAGTACCTTCTCCAGACTTTTCTCTGTAGCAGAGCCCCTTGGCTGGGACTAATGTATCAGTATACTGCATTTCAATCCAGCACCTCATCCGGTGCCTGGAATGGAGTGTTTGCTCAGTAATCATTTTTTAAATATTTGATGAGTATTTTATCACTCCCTTAGGATTAACTTCTCTACTGTTTCTTGATGAGAATTGTTGGATAAGTTAAGTTACCACTAGATGATAATTAATTTTAGGTATCAGACTTTTAGTGCAACCCTTGTGTCATACAAAGAATAAACCAGTTATATTGGAATTTGGCTATTGAGAAAAAATTTGAAGAGAGACTTTAGGTAACTTTCAGAAACCCTTTAAGATAATGTAGGTGACTGTCCAAGTAGTGCTTTTAAGGTTAAGATTAAACTTTGGTAAAGAGTGATCATGCTCCTTTGCATTTTCTATAGAACAAAGACTTTGTGTAAAGCTAATTGAATTACATACATATGAAATTAGGTTTGTATTATAGCCATAAGTCTTCCCTCTCTGCTTCAAACCATGCATACACTTAAGGATGACAAAAGTGTGCTAGCTAAGATGGTTTTTCTGAATATATTTTCCACTTAATGGGTTTAATAATTGATTTCTGAAAAGTAGCATGCACAGTATTTATACAGCAATTGAAGTTTACATCACCTATGGCTTCTACTAAGCATTAATGGGAAAGATAGTTTTAGTCTGATTCACAAAAAAAGTTTCAGAGATCTTAACCAAATGCATTGCATTTCTTTATTTTTATTCCTCTAGGCAATGAACTTGTAGATAGCACAAAGTAAGATGAATGACAGATCTTACAGAATATAGCTAAGAATTACATAATCACAATTCACACAGATAACATTTTCCTGAACTGCCATTACCTCTCACAATTGATACTCACCATTTCTGAAATTATCTTACAGTTTTCTCTACCAATGAGCTATAATCAAATTCAGAGAAATGTCTGGCTGAGAGTTGAAATGATATTAAGCAAAGAATGTCTTACTTTTACTTGAAATTCCACTATGTACAATCAGTAATACAAAAAATTATTTCCCTGTATTTGCTACCATCTGATACATAAGTAAAGGGAAGTTTCAATGGAATTGTTTTAATTACACAATTTTCTCTCAAGGCCTGTGATGTATATCAAGGCATGGAATCATGACATTTGGAATAGGATTCTGGATATCGTTTATTGAGTACTGTTGGTTGTGACTTCCCTGAGGTACAGTATTCCTTTAAGAGGGTACCTGAGATCTTGGCCACCTGCTGTGTTACAGACTGACAGTAGAACTACATGTTAAAAGCCTGGGATGGGAATAAAACTTCGGTAATTTAATCCAGGAAAACCCCTGGATAAACCACAAATCAAAAAGAAAGAAATGTTTAGACATTGAAAGTTCTCTGTCCACAGTTTGGCTCTATATGATGTTCTCAGGCGTGGTTCGTTTCGATTTAGTATATGTAACTCGATTGCAAAAATCCCTTCTATTTCTGTGAAGTTTATTTTATTTATTTAACTTTTTAAAATTTCCTTCTCAATTTTTAAGTCTTTTACTTTTTTTTCTTGCCTTTGCACTGGTTAAGACCTCCAGTTCAATGATAGAAAGAAATGATAAGAATGGATATCTTGCCTTGTTCTTGATCTGAAATGGAAAACATCATGATGCTGTTAGTAATGATGTTTCTTTTTCTTCCTTTCTTTTCTTTCTTTATTCCTTCCTACCTTTCTTCCTTCCTTTCTTTTAGGTTTTTTGGTAGATGCACTTTATTATCTGGGTTTTCTGAGAGATTTTTATTTTTTAAAGTCATGAAATGGTTTTGAATATTGAAGGGTTTAGATAATAAATTCTTGTATTATAACACAGAAATTTATTCATATTTCCCATTTCATCTTTTGTCAGTGTTAGTAATTTGAGTTTCAAGAACTTTGTCAACTTTATATAAATCGTTTAATTTAATTTAATGTTCATAATAATCTCTTCATTCCTTTAATGCTTTTAGGATATATAGTGATTTCCTTCATTTCTGATATAGTTCATTTACATTTTTTCTTTATTTTCATGATTATTAATTTCCAGGGGTATATCAATTTCATTAGTATTTTAGATAGCCAATATTTATTTTTTCTTATGTTTGCTTTGTACTTTATTGATTTCTTCTCTTGTCTTTATTATTTGCTATCTACCACTTAACTTGGTTTGATTCATTTTTTAGGCATATATGGAGAAAGTTTAAATTGTTACTGTCTTTTTTCTTCTTTATTGTTATAAGCACTTAATAAAATAAATTTCCCTCTAAGAATTACATCGGCTAGAGCCCATATATTTTGATATGTTGTGTTTAATTATTTTTAATTTTCTTTCACTTCAGAGTGGTTCCACAATTTTTCCTCTTATTTTTCGTTAACCCATGTGGTCTTTGGAAGTGCTGCTCAATGCCAAACATTTGTTTGTTTGCTTTGAGTATATTTTCATTTGTATTTGTAAATTAAATATTAATACTCAGAGATTAAGACTATTTTTTTTAATCCCTTGAAATTTATTGAGATTTCTTTGGAGTAAGCCCTCTTTTGTACATGAGTCCTTGAAGAAATCACTTGAAAAAATCAACCACACCCTGTGTTATTGAGTCAGTGAATGTTGTAAAGGGCTCTACAAATTGACCTCCCCATTAGTAGGTGGCACTTGTCAGAAGGAACAGGCTGCAGTGTTGTTTTGGGGACCTGTGACCAGCTCTAGCCCCTGAGGAGAAGCACTTGAATGCCTGAGGTGGTGGGCAGGGCCCTGGAACTTTCAGATGAATCCTTATTCTCTATCACAGCAGAGGCAGTTGAGGGGAGTGAGTCAGGGTAGGGCTGGATTGGGTGAACCTGCCCTCAGGCTTAACAAAAGCTGGAAAGGTAGCTGTCTCTTCAGGGGCCAAAGCTCTACCCCCAGGCTTCTGGCTAAAGCTGTCATGGAGGAGTTGAAGTGGCCCCACCCAGCCAGAAAGTCTGCTTGTTGGGGAGGGGCCATCTGAGATTCACAATCTGGCTGTCTGGAGTGGGTTTCTGCTCTTTGCCTCCCTCCTCTCCTCAGTGGTCTCTTTCTGGCATCTGCTGGCAGAAAGGAGCTCAAACTAGCTGAGCTCTCCCATGATGGCCCTCCTGGCTGGGAGCTTCCCTATCCAAGACCCCACCCTGGACTTAGAGTGTGGCTTTCCTGTGGGGCGAGGCATGCTCCACCAGTGTGCTGCGACTGAGACCCACACAGCAATCTCTTTTCAGTTCTGCCCAGGAGGGTTCCTTCACCTCCTGAGATTAGTTCACTAATCTCCCCTCTGTACCCCCGAGCAACATGATTGAGTCCTGGGGGTCTGGGATATGGCTCGCAGGCCTGTCCCTGTGTCCCTGAAGATCAGTCCCTGACTGTGCCAGGGAGAGTTGCCTGGGGAGTTCAAGCAGGTTTGATGTCCCTCTGTTTTGGTGTGTACCCTGCACTGATGGAACAGCCTGGCAAGCAGCACCAGGGAGGGCTGGTGAGCCAGGGAGCTCAGAGTCCGAGCACCTCTTAGTCTTCTGCAGGTCTTTAAGAGGAAAGGTTTGAACCCCACTCTCAATGAAAGCCTTGGTGTAGTGGATGCACCAAAAGAGGGGAAGCTGCCACTCCTGAGAGCCCCAGCTCAATTGTCTCTCTCAGCAGTCATGGGCAGGGGAGAGGAAGGGGAGTAAAAAAGTTTGAATGGAGGAAAGCTAGCACTCTGGTTGTCTCTGTCACTACCTCTGGAAGGCAACCCACCTGAAATATCCAGGCTGTGGAGTCACACAGATCCTCTGGGACCCACTGGCCCCTGTGGCTCCTACAGTCTGGGCCAGAGTTGGGAAATGTTTGTGTGGGAATGAGCAAGATGATAACTGTGGGGCTAAAAGCTCCCTGGAGAGGACAAAGGCACTGGTGGGCAGAGAAGCAGTATGGCGCCTTCCATCTCAGCTTGGGTCTGTGGGACAGGAGGTACCCCAGAGGGGCTGGCAGCCTGGTGCTTTGTCCTAAAAAATCTCCCAGTTCACTGGTGACAACAGCTTTTGGGCTCATGCAGGTAGAAAGGCTCTCTCTCCAGCAGCTCAGGAGCCTACTGACTGCCAGAGCTGTGCAGATGGGAGAAAAAAACCAACCAACTGGCTGGGCGCTGTGGTTAACGTCTGTAATCCTAGCACCCTGGGAGGCTGAGGTAGGCAGATCACTCGAGGTCAGGAGTTTGAGACCAGCCTGAGTGAGACCTCGTCTTTACCAAAAACAGAAATAAATTAATTAGCCACCTAAAAATATATAGAAAAAATTAGCAAGGCATGGTGGCGCATGCCTGTAGCCCCAGCTACTCGGGAGGCTGAGGCAGAAGGATTGCTTGAGCCCAGGAGTTTGAGGTTGCTATGAGCTATGATGATGCCACTGTACTCTAGCCCAGGCAACAGAGTGAGACTCTGTGTCAAAAAAAAAAAAACAAAACAAAACAAAACAAAACAACACACCCAACTTCCACATTTCACTGGACTCCAAACCTCTTGGTTGATCTCTGCCAAAATCTTGCTCTTTATTGTTCTGGTCTGCAACTTCTTCCAGTGGAATCTTTGGTACATTCTGGCACTTTTCCCTCAGAATTACAGCTGATCTTTGTTTGTTTGTTCTTTTTCATTGAAAACTTTTCCTTCTTTCTGAGACTATCTGGCAGCTGATGTCTCTGGTGAGCCATCTTTTCTGAGCTCCAACAAGATGTTAATATTATGTGAACTGTGTTTCCATTAACAAGAGAAGACTTTTTTTTTGCTGCTTTTCCTCATTTCTTGACAATGCCACATTACACCTTCTTACATGTTTTTGAGTATTATATAATCACATCATTACATTGAAATGTAGGTGTTACTCTAAATATTTTCTTTTACCTCTGCTATAATTAAGCTATTTGTTTTCATAAGGAAGAAGAGGATGTAAGATAACAAGAGGCAACCTACAGCCTATGCCACATAGACAGTGGTAGGAATAATTCAAAAGAACTAAAAGATGCAGCACTTATTCTTACAGAAGAACTCGAATCTAATTGAGAAGCATAGACTGTCTTGTGGAGGTCAACTAAAACATTTAAAGTATAACATAATGGTATGGGTTTTAAGGGAAAGTCTGACTACCATGAGAAAATAGAAATAGACACTGAATAAATATTTACTGAGTACACAAAAGAATAAATATGTAAGTAAATATGCAAATCAAAGGATAATCAAAATATCACTGCTAAAGTAAAAGTATTTAGCACTCTTTTCCTTTTTACAATCGACACCATAAGATCAACTTAATGCCACCCAAATCTTTGAAAAATGTGGGAAATGTATATCTTAATACAAAAGCTTTATATAATGACATCCTATATCTTAAAACGAAGCAAAACCTTAATTGTTCATCTTATCTTTTTGTTTTAGCCTGATAAATAATTATGAATCTCATTCAGAATCAAGACTTGTTAAGTATCTTATCCATAGGAAGTGTCTTAATAAGTTAACACGAAGAATTTACTATAGAGACAGATTTGATTTCTTATAGTGAGTAACATTTCCATTTCATTGTTTATAAATATGTGTTAACACTTTCAGGGTTCTAGATAATTATTTATGTATGGAAAGTAATTTTTAAAATTTGTACTTTATTCTTTCTCAAAATGAATAAAGGTGAATTATTTCAACTATTTCAGGAGATGTTCAACCTTAAATTAGTAAGAAATGTCCACAATTACAAATATATTCCTTTCCCACAAAAAGCATTCCTTCTCACAAAGCTTGCAGATACTGCGTCTCTGGAAGCAAGTCCAGAGTCTCCCTATGTGGGAAGGTAGAAACAAAAAAGTATCTTTAAAAACAGAACACTTTAGTCTTTAGGATATGTCTATGAAAGTATTTGCATAGGCTGCATTCAGTGTGAGAGCTTCAGGAGAAAAAAATGTATTAAAGTCTGAATTAGAACTTAGGTTATTTTTCTTTTTGTCTTTGCCATTCTTTGAGGAAGGGAAGAAAATAATAGGTCTTCACTAGATGAAGAGCAACTTGCAGAGGTAGCAAAATAATATACTATTTGTACTGTTTTATTTTTGAAAATATTGTCATTTGCTTATGGGCTCTCTTGTGTAGTTAGGTCATTGATGGTGTTCTTTTGTGCTGATGACATTATTTTTTTGAAGATAACTGATGATTATAGCATTAATTGAAGTACCAAGAATTGGTTTATTACCTGGGCTTTGGAACAATTTAATGGGAACAATTTCTATTAAGTACAAAGAACAAAAACACTTTTGCAAGAAGGTGAAAACTAGAGGTACAGACAGACCTTAGATTGCATTGCTAGAAGGCAAACTTTTTCCCTAATAACGTTATACCGTATGGCTAAGAGTTCTATAGCTGTCCTACTACAGATTCAAAATGTGCTTCTCATAGCATTCTCTATGGAAAATTCTGAACTTATAAAGGGAAAACTCAGTTAGAGTAGAAGAAAAGTGAACAATAGGATGATAAACAGAGCTAAAGTACTTTTAAAGGTCTTTGAGCTTCCTTCTTTTATTTTACACTTGAAGAAACTTAGTCTATAGAGGTGAAGTGGATCATCCAAAAATTACGTGGCCAAGTGAAAATGGATTCAGCACTAGATACCTATATTTTCATCATTAATGTAGGCCTGATTCTCTAAAAAGGTCTTTCACTTTTAAAGGATGCCAACACCAAAATCTATTCAAATGTATAAATCACTGAAAAAATTCAAGGGCCTTGTTAGAAGTAATACCCTGTCCATTTCTTAAAAATAAATTTTGATACTTCAATTAATAGAACGGTCTACAGTTCCACCTGGATTGTTACAAAAGGTATTATTTCACCATTTTCTTTTATCGCTGATTAGTACTCCAAGGTACACATATACCGCATTTTATTGATACACTCATGTATTAATGAGTACTTGGGTTGTTTCCACATCTTTGGGATTGTGGATTGTGCTGCTATAAACATTCAAGTGCAGGTGTCTTTTTTATAAAATGTTTCTTTTTCCTTTGAGTAAATATCCAATAGTGGGATTGCTGGATCAAATGGTAATTCTACTTTTAGTTCTTTGAGGTATCTCCATACTACTTTCCATAGAGGTTGTACTAGTTTGCAGTCCCACAAACAGTGTATAAGTGTTCCTTTCTGCATCCTTGCCAGCATCTA
>CAUYRT010046516.1:0-25735 GCA_963574885.1 Lepilemur ruficaudatus | reverse complement strand
AAGAAATTAATTGGCCAACTAAAAATATATAGAAAAAATTAGCCGGGCATGGTGGCACATGCCTGTAGTCCCAGCTACTCGGGAGGCTGAGACAGAAGGATCGCTTGAGCCCAGGAGTTTGGGGTTGCTGTGAGCTAGGCTGATGCCACAACACTCTAGCCCGGGCGACAGAGTGAGACTCTGTCTCACAAAAAAAAAGAATCCAAATCCAGTGGAATAACTGAAACTCTCATATACTGACGTGTGATGGTAAATTGGTAAATCACTTTGGAAAATTATTTTCATCATGCAGAATAGTAGATCCTATACTATGTATGAATCAGAAATTCTTCTTCTAGGTATATACCCAAGAGAACTCAGTATGTATTTCTACCAAAAGTTCTATGCAAGAATGATTATAAGAGCTTTATTCATAATAGGCCCAAACTGGAAACCATCCAAAAGCCCCTCTGTAGTAGACTGGCTAAATAAAATATTCAAACAAAGTAATACTACACAACAATAAGAATGAAAAGTTGACAATTGCATGCAACAATAGGAGGAATATCATAAACAAAATGTTGAGTTACAGAAGCCAGACACAGAGTATTGATGCATCATATGATTCCAATTATGTAAAGTACAAAAACAGGCAAAATTAGCCTATGTTGTTGAAAGCAGGATAATGGTTACCTTTGGGGTGTGGCTGAGGAGAAGTAACTGGGAAGAGCAAGAAGAGAGCTTCTGAAGTGCTGGTACAGTTCTGTTTCTCAATCTGGGTACTGTTCACATGGATGTATTCAGTTTGTAAAATTCATCAACTTGAACACTTAAGCTATGTATACTTTTCTGTATTTACATTTGTGGCAGAATGAAAACAATAACCTCAATTCTTCACCCATCCCTGTATCGAGAATTTACCACATAATATTTTTGTCCTTTCCCACTCTGACACTGGAGTTGGCCACATGACTTTCTTTAGCCAATGAGACCTAGCAAACATGATTCCAACAGTGGCTTGAAAAATGCTTGAATGTTCCAACTTCCGCTCTGTTCCTGTGAAATTTCCATGAGAACGTACCCAGGCTAGTCTGCTGGAGGATGAAACAGAGCACAACCACATTGTCCCAGTCATCAGAGCCAGGGCCTTCCCAGATGAACCAATAGCCAGCTGACTCCCAGATACACAAGTGAATCAAGACAACCAGAGAATAGTTCAACCAAGTCTGGCCATGAATAAGATAAATGCTTGTTTTAAGGCATTGACCTTTGGATAGGATGTTAAGAAGCATTACTATATAATAGATAAATGACAAAATTGCATGCTTCAATTTAAAGTTTAAAAATACATGTAATACCAAAAAAAGCCCACAAATTTTGGCTTAAAAGATTCCCCTAACACATCTATTTTGAGCATGGCCACACCCTGTTGGAAAGAGAATCTGCTTGAGATCCACAGGACCTGGGTCCCAAAAGCATAACAGGCCATCACGTAAAATCCAGGTTTAAGCCAGCCAGAAACAACTGGTAAACCAACCTGCAGAAGTTCTCTAAAGCACCTAAAAATTCTCTCCTATTTTTCCCGAAAGATGCAAAAGCAAATGGTTGCTTCTTCCACTGCACATTTTTTAAAAAAGTCCCTCTTACTCCACCTACTCTGTATCAGAAAATGTTTCACAATATTCAACAGGTTACATATAATGTATATATATAAAAGGTATATTACTTTCTGTTCTTGGTTTGCCCATGTTTCACTGTGGAGTTTTGTTGGCTTCTTTTTTAAAGAGCTTTTGGGCCCTTTTGTCAGGGCTTTTCCCAAAACAAACATTGATGGGCTTAAACACATTCAGCTGGTCTTCTAGCATGGCACTGAGGAAGGGCCGCCTTACCTGGATTAACCTGAGCTTTTGCAGAACTCAAGATAGGCAGCAGCAGGAGCAGCACCCAGGGCATTCTGAGAACCAGGATCATTGCAGAAGGTGGTCTCGGAACTGGAGTCTGCAGTCCACCAACAGTGCAAGAAAATAGAAAGAGAAGGAGAAGACATGGGTGAGGCAGACACCACCAACATGAATGAACACCATTTTCACAGTTAATTTTGTGTTCTCGCATTGTTTATTTCTATATTTGGGGTACTTTGGGAGTTTAATGGTACATTCAATAATATAATATAAGAATTTTCAAACTCTATTAGATCATACACTTATAGAATTAAAATTAGCAAAACTATAGTCAGATGACAAAATTGTGCTAATACCCAAATGGTGAACAGTGGTAAAGTAAAACTGATATTTGCTATGTCAATTGATATTTTCATAATTTTGACATTGATTCCAGCATTTAACCAAGAAAAGCATTCAATAATTTTAATGTGTTTGCCTTTTAAAATATATAAGTTCAATATTTATCCTGATTCATTATCTCTGAAGTGGTACTTGAGATTCTGTATTTTTATGTTTCCCCCGAATGATCTATGTGAAAATAGACTAGATTTGAAGACAGCAGCCTCATATTTAGCTTAATAGAGACACATATAGTTACATATAGAAATATTTATAGATATACACATATACATGGGTGAGTGTGCACACATATATTTTATCAGCTGAGGGGCCTAGAAGCAATGACACCCCAGTAGCAGTGACCAAACTTAATGCCCAGATTTTAGTTTCTAATACCATTCTCCAATAAAAGGAACCAGAGTTCCTTAGAAAAATGGCTGATTCTAGGTCTGTACAGGAAATATACAAGAGGAGCCTGGAGTATCATTTAGCACCAGAAATTGAGAAAGTATATACACAAAAAGATCATGGGGGTATGTAAAAGGGACATGGGAGCCCCAAAACCTATTGCTCCAGTCTTCTCATGAGAAAATCATCAGACAAATGCCAATTGAGGGAAATTCTACAAAATTCCTGATGAGTAATCCTCAAAACTGTCAAGGTCATCAAAAAATAAGAAAGTCTGAGAAACTATCACAGCTAAGGGAGCCTAAGGAGACACAATGACTAAATGTAATGTTACATCTGGATGGGATCTTAGAACAGAAAAAGGACATTAGGGGAAAACTGAGGAAATCAGAAGAAAGTATGGACTTTGATTAATGTGTCAATATCAGTCCATTCATTTTGACAAATGTACTATACTAACATAAGATGTTAATGTTAGGAGAAATTCGGTGTGGTATATACAGGAATTCTATGTACTATCTTCACAATGATTTTATAAATATAAAACTGTTTAATAAAACTGGAATAAAAAGTTGATTTACCAAAGAGTTCCCTCCGGGGAACACCAAGGGAACTTGGTGTTAAAAATCAATGAAGAGAAGAAATTCCTTAAAGCTAGAGTGATTAGGGAAGGCTTCCTGGAGAAATAAGCATCTAATCAGGTTCTTGAAGGATGGGCAAGATTTTAATAGGTGATAATGAGGATGGAGTAAAAGACTGACATGGAGAAAACCTCATGAAACGTCTGTTTCTAGGAAACAGAAGCATTCTATGATAATTTCTAAGCAGAATACTTACTGACCCACTCAAAGTGGTAAAAGAAAAAAAGAAGTCAGATATTCAGTTGATTTCAACTAAAGAGGATAGAGCCAAAGCAAATCAAACACAGAAGACTCAAGTGGTCCCATGGTGGGGAGTAGGGGGGTAGTTGATCCACAGACCACAGAGGGAGATGACCACGGTTTCATGGCATTGATTTGGAAGGGATAAAAGACCGGTCTCAGCATGCCTAGTCTTCTCCAGCAGCAGGTACACTGTGTTGCCATAAATGTGCCCAAATAAACATGCCCAGAAGAAGAAACACATAGGCAGATCTTGGAGACATTGGTCTTGGCTATAGTCTAGCGCTAGCTCAGGACCATGATCCAGGATGTCTTTCCACAAAGACCTGGGCTCTTTGTGTGCAGCCATTCAGCCAGTGCTTGAACTGAAAATAAAATCCTAAGCCATCTGCTACCTGAATGGACCCCTCTTGGCCAGGGGGACCCCGGAAATATCTTTAAACTGAGTTCCCAGCCATGACAGGATGGGAGAGATAAAGCACAATTACATGTGTATAATTTCCATTTGTAAATATTCATGAATCATCCTTTAGCTTGTTGAATATGTATGTTTGACCACCCTGCTCAGTATAAAATCCTATTCCCTTTTCTCTCTCTTCTTTGAAGCATGAGTACCTGGCTTCTGGCCAGGCTCTATTTTCCAACCTGTTGGAATGGCAGCCCAGCAGTTTACTACCCTTTATGAGAAATAAAGCTCTCTTTTTCCAAAGTTAACCTCATTCTTTTTTTGTTTTTTAGTTAACACATGGCAACTGCTACGGGACCCAAGGAGACACCCAGCATCCCCCAGTCTGATCGGAGGGCAACACACTGACCTCTGCACAAGCCCATTGATAGCTCAGCTGTCTCCCTGACCTCACTGGGAGAAACTCAGGTAAACTCCCCTGGATGCAAGATCTCCCGCTTTTAGGATAAAGATCTCAGAGACTTTATTTCTCTCCATCCCTTCCCTTGGTTTCTCACCGGTTTCAAATGCTTCCATTCCCAACCCCAAAGGAAATGTCTTTGTTGGCCCCAGGTTTTGGCGGGGTGATTACCCTAGTTTCTCTGATTCTTTCCATTCTGGCCCCTGGAGAAAATGTTTTTGTAGGTCCCAGGTTTGGTGGGGGGACCTGGTTGAATTTAGCTGGTCCATAAGGTTTGCGAGGACACTCTCATAAAGCTAAGTGCAGCTATAAAAACTTAGTTCCAAGAAAATGGTCTCTGCTCCTCCACCATCAGGGACACTAGTAACTAACATGCTTAAAAAACTCTAAAAAATTCTTGTAAACGTTCAAAATCTAACCTAAATGATTTAAAGCTTTGCAGGCCACAATAAAATCTTAGGAGACTTCTAGTTTATCTGTGCACCCAATTAAAACAAAGAGGCCATCAAAGCTTCCAAAACAATGAAGACAATGCTATAATTGATGTTCCAAGTTTTCCAAATGGGATCAAAAATCTCTCTAGTCTCCTTTAAAGAGGGTGATTTAAAGTTAAAAGAGACTCCAAAAACAAACAAAAAAATGGCACATTCAAAATATTTAGAGTCAACTCTTCTTTCTTACTTCTCCTTCCATCTCTGCTCCTAAACAATTGTTTTTCTGCCCAACTAAAATTTTCAATAATTTAAAATCTTAAGGTCATATTAAGTTGAATTAAAGAAGATAATAAAACATCTGAGTTATTTATAAGTAAGCTAGAATACTAAAACATTTGTTGGACATAGGTTTGAGTTTGTATACTTTGACATCTTATTTTTGTATGATATAAAAAACTAAAGATATTTAGATATGCTCATAAAAATTGGGAACTGATTACAGCTCAAAATTACTTTAACATCCTAGATTTTTCATCAAAAATAAAGGTTATGAAGAGTTAACATTATAATTAATATATGTAATTGAAACTACTAGATATAAGAGAAATAATTCTATATATGGAATATGAAAAAATTGGATACAAAGGGTTTATTTAAAAAAATAAAAATTTTGCTTTTTAAAATCTTTTAAATTATCACTTGGGCTAAATGACTGTTTTATAGTAACCTATAATCCTGTTTTATGACAAAAGTGTTTGAAATCTTTGATATTTGACAAACTTCAACTATGACCAGACTGCTTTGAGGACTCAAGTTGACTTTTATAAAGCCAATAAAAGCCCTCTGATGGAAAAAAAAAAAAAAACCTGACCTGATACCTCATCTATGACATCTATGACATTTCCTGGTCTGTGGTAAGTAAAGAATGTCACTTTCTTACAGGTCCAGGAATCTCAAGTTACTTTGGGATCTCAAAGAAAAGGAATTTCACAATTCGTACAGGTATCTATAGGCAGTTAAACCCTTGGGTTGGCTCAAGAGACCTTCAAGTAACCTGAAATTGCTTAAAAAGCAGAGGGGGCAGAGTGTTCCAGCAAAGCCAATTTTGAAAAAGAAAGCCTATGGCCAATGACTATTCTTATTGTACGTTATGCAAATAATCAAACCAAGTATACTTAAATTTATTTTACAAATTAAGTTGGTCCTACTATGATTTGCCTTTAATAAAAATGAGAAACTAGAGAGAGAAAATGTCTCAGAAAAAAAGAAAAGGCCCATTATTAAATCCTAGCCTTGTCCTTTTTTTTTAAAGTTTTTTATTATTTGTCCAAAGTTTGGACTAAAACCTGGTTATTTCTTGACTAAATATATATATATATATATGTTATAATTTTCTTCATGACATTTTTATTTGACTCCCTAATAAAATAAACTCCTTTTTCTATTTTGATACCCAAATTCTTTAATTGTCAAATTATTAATGTTGTTTTTCTCTCATTTTACTTCCAAGAAAACCATAGTCATGATATCCTGAAGACTAGAGATGATTCAATGAAGCCTACAGATCTTCCTGATCTAAAATCCCACTGGGCCTGGTTTGTTTCCATTGCTAATGCCCTGGTATTATACAGACAGACCTTCCTCCCTCGAGGCCCAGGGACTATGGGACCAGTAAGGACCAGTTTAAGGGATAGAATAGTCTTAACAAAATACTTACGTTTATATAAGTAATAGCTACAGGTCTGTAACTAAAACTTAGACTACAGTAACTCTATATTTATAGATAAGTTAATTTTATACTTATGTTTTTGGCTTTTGGTTTTCAACTATATTGCTTAAAAGGTTTTAAGGGATTAATAAATGCCTGTCTACCCCTAATTGGCTGTAAGTTTCTATGGCTTTAAACCTCTCCTGGGCCATAAGAGTGCCGCTGAGGGCCTAGATGGACCTCGGGCAAGTAGCCACTCTACCCCATCAATAATGGAACAAGGTAAAGTTTGGCCATTGCCACTGCTTCTGGCATATCTTGGCCAAAAGAGGGGATTGTAAAGTAAAACTACAATCCTAAGCCCTCTGCTAACTGAATGGACCTTTCTCGGGCAAGGGGACCCCAGAAACACCTTAAAACCGAGTTCCCAGCTATGACAGGATGGGAGAGATAAAGCACAATTACACACGTATGATTTCCCTTTATAAATGTACATGAATCACCCTATAGCTTGTTAAATATTGTATATTTGACCACCCCACTCAGTATAAAATCCTATTCCCTTTTGTCTTTTCTTGGAAGCATGTGTGCCTGGCTTCTAGCCAGGGCTATGCTTCCCAGACTGTTAGAATGGTGGCCAGCAGGTTGCTACCTTTTATGAAAAATAATGCTCTCTTTTTTCCAAAGTTTAAACTTCATTAATTTCTTTTTTAGTTAACAGTGCTGAGGCCCAGGATGCCTTGGTTAACCACCCTCTCCTAGCAGTCTTTTGCAGAAGAATCCGATAATTCTCTCTTGTGGTACCTTCCTCGTGGGTACCTGACCATAACTCTCTCCCCTCCATAACCTGCCCTAATGGTTCCTTCTACAAAGAATGTCTCCTACACCTCATTCTCTTTCTTCCCCTCACCAAAAGTCACGCTGAATTTACCTCTATTTTATCCTCCATAAAACTGTTATATTATAAAATGATCCATTTAATCATTAGCTTCAGAATGGTTCATTCTTGTATTGCCAAAATAATACCTTATATCCTGCACAGAGTTTGCTCTCAAAAGTGGTTTTTAACTGAAATAAGCCAAACTTCCTAGGTGGTCGAAAAGTGTTGACTAATTTCCTTTTGAAACTGTTGCTTAGTTTCAGGCTATGAATATCCAAGACCAGTGATTATATTTCTGTTTTGCTTAAAATTAGGGTGACCAGCAGCTAACAAACATAGAAGGACCATAAAACACCTAGAAGGACTATACTCACACAATGTATATCTAACACGTATCAGAGACGATCTCATACAATATTCATAGTAACCCAATGAGGTTTGTTTTCATCCATAAGGGAGCTGAGGAGGAAGATCAGGTTCTGCAACTGATAGGCACAAAACTCCTGGTGAACCTAAGGTTTGTATTACTCCAAAATCCACGCAGGGTTTTGTTGTTGTTACTTTTGTCTTTGCTTTTGTTTGTCATCATACCACACTATCTTTTGACCTGGCCTCTGTCTACCTCACCAGGGCTACTCTCCTGATAACTTTTCCACCTCAGTCACACTGGGCTTCTTTTATTTCCTTCCTCCATTTTCTTTTGCCTAAGGACCTCCATCTAGAAATTTCTTTCCCCTCTTCGTCTAATTCGAATCTCCATTCAATGGTCACTTCCTTAGAGAAATGTTCTCTGATCCCCTTGACTGTTATGTACACTAAAACATCTTACAATTTTTCTATATTGAAATGATCGTAGTTTCTAATTATAGATTCGATGCTGTGATTGTTTAATTTATGTCCCTGCCATAGGTTCCATGTTTATTTTATTCACTATGTATTCTGACAGAGTTTCCAATAAATATCTGCAGAATGAATTAATGATCGCCTTGAGCTACATATTCAGTGATTCTATCTGGTCATTCTAAACTTCATACCCTAAAAGTAGGTATCCCCAAAGTTTACTATGAACAGACATCCCCCTTTTCTGCCCCTTTGAATGAGTCTTTCCAATGGTTCAATATTTAACACACTAACTACCATGAGAGTTGTATTTAACTCACTCTAGTTTTGACTCCAGGGCTGCATGAAGCATATATAAAACCTTGTTGATGTTCTTATTGTTACAATTAATATTGACAATTTAATTCTAAAAATGTGGATTAAATAAATAGAAGTCAGTAAATTTTGTTTTTCTATTTATGTTTACCTTTATTGACAGTTGAAGTTTTTATTTTCATAACAACAAAAAAAAAAAACAAGGAAAAGTTTCTGGTTTTTTTGTGTGGTAGTTAATGTGTTAAACAATGTGACATGTGAACAGAACCCAAAAGCATACACAGAAGCACAGCAAGGAGCTGGAAAGGCCCTTCTCTACCCACTTCTTTAATTAACAGTATAGATTCCTTTGACAAACAATTTATTCAAGCCTTAAAAAATAAAACTCAAAAATATCCCTGGTCAAGTCAGTGGCCTTCCTTCATTCACTTAGCAACTATTTCATAATGTCTGTTAGGTGCTATTACGGGTAACAAATGCACCAGTAAAAAAGTCAGAGAAGGCCCCTGTCATTATGGAGCTTATAGCATACAAGCAAACAAATAAAGAACTTTAAAGAGATATATGTACGATGAAGAAAATAAAATAGAGTAATGGGATAGAGAGTGAATGAGACCTATTCTAAGGAAGGTGGTCAGAAAAGGCTTCTCTAAGATGCATTTGGCACAGAAATAGATAAGCAGGACAATGAAGAGAACAGGCAACCCAGAACAGACTCATGAATAAATGGGAATGCACTACGTGATAGAAGGGGTAATTAAAATCAGTGACGAAGTTTCAGATGGTTCAGTAGCCTTTTCAAAAAGGTATATTCACACCTCACAAAAATAAGGAGCCCAAAATGTAAAGACTGAACCATAAAAGTCTATTAAGAAAATCTAAGAGAATTTTCTGTAAGCTAAAGGTAAACAAGGCCCACATAAATAAGACATGGAAAGCAAAATCCAGAAATGGAAAGAATGATACGTTTTTCCACCAAAATTCAAAACTTCTTTGAGACAAAAAGACATCATAACCATAACAGGCAAGCAACAGATTAAGATAAATACTAGAAATTATATAACAAAATACCTTCAGGTATAAATAATCTCTGTTAATCATTTTGTAAAAGCCATTAGAAAAATGAGCCAAGTAAATAAAACGAATTTAACAGAAAAGATAATATAATACCAGTAAACATCTAAAAGTACTCAACCTCACTATTAGTCAGAAAGACAAACATTAAAGTAGTATTTGAATACCAATTTTGCCCATCAGATTAGCAAAATTTTTAAGTGTGATAATATGAAATTTGGCAATAATTTGGGGAAATGCATACTTCCATACTCTGTCATTGGATATACAAATTAGAAGATAATTTAAGTAAAAATGCATATACTGTATGATCCATATATTCCATCATTGTTATTTACCCTAGAGAAAGAGTGTGTGTATACACAATGAGGTATGCACAAAAAAGTGTTTTGAAACATATTTTTGTAAATAACAAAAACTTGGAAAAATATCTATCAATAGGAGAACGCTATAAACTATGGTATATTCCTGCTGCGAAATACTACTAATAGTAAAAAAGAACGAGTTAGAGCTACACATATTTACAACATGTCCATGGCATGTTCTTAGTGAACAAACAGGTTGCAAAGTATATGTAAAACATGCTATATATTTTTGTGGATATACACACACAATCATATGCATTTATACACATAAAAGATCTGGAAGGTCAAACAGCATGCTGGTAACAAGGGTTCCCTCAGAGATGGAGCCCGGAGATGGACTGGAATGTTTGTCAGGAGAGATTTCCAATGGTGACCAAGAGGAGAGTTTAGCCTTATTTGTAACATTTTGATTTTTAACAAGGAAAATGTGTTCCTTGTTAATGTCATTTATGTTAGCTTTTCTGACAAAATAAATGAAAACAAAACATTTTTTCCTGGGGACAGGCTATCAGAATATCAAAGGCGCTTTCCAACTAACCACGCAGATCCCAGGATTGGAAGTGCATGGGGGAAACATCTTCTGTATCTCGAGAATCACTTGTGCTATTCAGAGGTGTTATTAATTAGTACATCTTGTACATGAATAAAGTGGAAGCAGGAAACAATTGAGAACTACCGCTTACATCTTTTTTAGAATGTCCGCACTTTATTAGGCACTTACATTATGTCACTGAGCCTCCTAATAGTCCTGTGGAGGGAAATTACCATCACCTTTTTACACTATAGGAAAGTAAGACCCTAAGTCACCTCACCCACAACCTAGGAGGTTCTACCTGGTTTGACTGCTGTTTCTCATTCATCACTGAGTTACAGTTAACTTTTTTACCTGTCTTTCTCCCAAGTCAGACCATGAGTCATGTAAGGTCAGAGATCTTGCTTTTCCCTACATCAAAATGAGATTAGTTTTTACTGTCCTGGGTCACAAAGTTAGAAAGAGATTGAGTTAGGACTCGATTCCAGTTCCTCTGACTCCAAGGCCAGTGTTTCTATGCCCACAGCCCAGTGTTTTTCAAGGAACACCAGTGAATATGTGGCTCAGAGACAATAGGTCCTTTGTAGTAAGAAACCCACTTCCCTCGCCATAGTGAGAACCCCCTTGCCCAGCCAAGCTGGGCGAACGCTCCAAGTTGAATTCAAAGGCAGCCATAGCTCAGGACCGTCCAGATCTGATGGGAGATGGTTGACTCTCTGTCTCGGGACAGCCCACACCAGGGTCTGGACAGGCTGTGGGTCAAAGCCACAAGGAGATCAGAAAGTAAAATGCAAGGTCAGGCCGACAGGAGTGTGGCAGCCACTGAGAGAAATCAGCAGCTCTCCAGGAATGAAAAAAAACGAGTCCGAGAAGTCAAACTTCTCACAAATTATTACTGTCCTTAGATGAGCTTACAAAAGCTTCTTTCTGAAAACAGTCAGGGCCATGTCACAGTGAAAGCTCAAGCGCATTCTGCCTTACACCGTCCCATTCCATGGAAGGTTCTAGCAGGTAGAGCTTGCTCTTGGGCAGTCCTGGGTCTCCTGCAGCTCTAGGTTAGATGCACCTGAGGCCACACTCCTTCTTTTCCAACTGTTTTAACAAGTCAGACCACCTCCCTAGTAACAAGCTCCACACTAGTACTCAAGCAGGATAGTAAGTGGGGATACCGTAAGGAACCCTGGAAGCCAAGTGCTGAAAAGATGTTTGAGTTGCTAAGTGAGAAAAAGTGAACAGGAAGTTAAGGTCTCCCTCTCCCCTGGTGTACACTCCCAGTGATCTCAGAGCAAGATCCTGCTCCCTGTACAGTGTAAACAGCAGCCCTTTGTGGTCCAAAACATAAGACCTACTGCAATGTTTATTTTTTACTATAGAACTGAATACACAGGACAGATGGATGGCAGATGATAGATGAGATGGATAGATAAATAGAGATTTAGATGCTGTACATATAGATAAAAAGAGAAACACCTTTAGAGATGTAGCTATAATCACTCACTACATTTATTTGGAAAAAAAGCTTCATCATTTCCACCCCATGATAATATGGAAAGTAAGCAAAGCAGGCCACTCATGGGGTCTTTTGCCCTAACAAAATGGGACGTTGGAGTACACCTCTGTTCTTCCCAAGCCCCTTAGGAGTGACCATAACTCATGTATGGTAGAGCTCTCTTCTTTCGCAAGTCTGGATATTAGCAAAAAGCATCTTTTTCTCTGAAGCAGAATTAGAGGTATATCCCACTTTAATAAATGCCTACACTTACCAAACTCATAAATCATGAAATGTTTTTCCACACTACAGGATAGTTCTTTGCAAAAGGATTCAATGCTGGGTAACTTTGAATAACAAATCCCACACAGCACATTTAAAATAACATTCAGTATACAAAAATGTTCCATCTACTTACCAAACTCATAAATCATTGAGTGAGTAGCCACATTACAAAATAATTCTTCACTTTACAAAAGGATTCAGTGCTGGGTTCCTTTGACTAACTAATCCTTTCAGTACGTTCAAAATATGATTTGGATATACCAAAATCCAGGTGATATCCAACTTTTCAGGAATACAGCTTGTGTATAAAGCAGGGCATGTCTGATTTGGCAAGTGGTCATTCTTCCCAGATAGTCCATCTTTCCAGATCCAAAAGCTAGGGACAACCTGAAGTGACCTTGACTTTGCTGAAGAATAAAACTTCACAGATTTCCCTCAGGGATCTTGACACTGAGCCTGTGACATGGGCCATAGAGGAAGTGCTGGCCATGCTGGAAAATAAGCTATGGGCTGTAGTCCAGTCCAAACCTCTCTACCCAAGCACAGATAGGCCTTCGCTGCAGGAAAGGGTTGGGCCCTGGAAAGGCTGGAGTGCAAAGGGGAAATGAGACAAAGGCACTTAGGTCAAACTGGGGCAGGTATACTGTGTGTGTGTATGTATGTGTGTGCACGCGCGCATATGATTGTGTGTGGCCCTTGCATTTATGTGTGTTGAAGATTAGGGTTTGGCAGGGAGAAGAAAACCCACATGATTTGGGACCATGTATTTTAATTCAGAGGCCATTCAGGGCATTTAAAACTTGTTTTTCCTCTCTGCTGAGTCATTTTCATTTCAGATTCAACAAGTATGAAGAGCAATCTTTGGAGTATTTCATATTCAGCAAACAAGTATGCAGAAATGAGCTTGGTTTTGGCAAGAGATGGGCCCCCAAACACATACACACACACAAACAACAGTGCCGTCCCAAACATCCTCATGTTCTATCTTGATTTCTAAGGATTTGTTGAAATTTTCCTCCCTCCCAACTTCCCTCTGGGAGTCCCAACCTCGTGCTTCTCAAAATGCAGTGCCTCGGTGCTGAGCCAAAGGCCCAGAATGACCCAATCAGTGTGTGTTTGGGCAAACGGGATGTGCCCCAGCTGACCTGGAGTGACCCACACTGCCTAGAGGAGGGACGGAACAGAAAGCTCTGCTTCTGCCTTTTTTAGAAGACCACTTGGTTTCCCTCTACCTCCGTCTTTTCTTTTGTAAAATGGAGACAACTAGAGATTCCAAAAGAGGTGAAGAGGAGAAGTGCCAGAAAGCCATCTCATTCTCTCATTCCCCTTCTAGAAGAAGGAGAGGATGCTGAGCAAAATCACTGCCACAGAAGACAGCCCCATTCCAGGGGCAGAACAGAGTCACAGCACACTGACTGCGTAGCACCATGCACCTATTTCCCTTTCTATACTACGCACACTAGGAATGGCAAATCTCATGTCTTTGTGTGATTTCTGGGAGGAAGGAGGGTAACTACAAAGTGAAGGCAGAGCATTTTTCCAACATAAAATGATGATGTGTTGGGACCTTTACAATCCAGTATCCCTCAGCCTGCTAAGACTTTGGACAAGTCATTCAACCTCGCTGAGCCCTAGCAATCCCTGGCTCTTCATTTGGATCTTTGAGTCCCACCTGACTTCCAAATAGCTGAAAATTATTCTGCACATGGGTATCTTTCCCAACCAGCCCCTCTCATTCTCTTTCCCAGGCTCCCCGGCCTGTGCTGATGAGCAGAGTGTCGTCTGTCCACACTGTGGGGCACAAGGGGGTCAGCCTGAGGGACTGTAGTCAGAGGAGAAGTGACCAAAGGACCATGCTAGCCCTCAAAATCACAGGACCACAACAGTGAAAGCTCAAAGGGACCTGAAGGTGCACATTTCCCACCCCTCTCTGGTTACCGGTGAGAAGAGTAAGGCAGCCAAAAAGAAGAGGGACCTCTCCAGGGGCAGCAGCTGGTGAGAGGCAGGGCCAGGCCTCTCCCTGGTCATCCAGCCTGGTGCTCGTTCCCTTATCCCACTCCTCTTTTGGCCCAACTTCCTGTTTTCCCTGAGCCATACTTTCTTCAGGCCCTGTCTATCTCAGATAACTGGTTTCTTTAAACTCCAGAGTGGAGTTACTTGGAAAATCTCTGGGGTGGTTTTAAAATGTGTCCACAAAGTTTTTGACACTCTCCCGCTGGGAGCTATTTTCCTTCCATTTGAATGCAGGTGTAACTGGCTCCCCTCAGACAAAACGAATGCAGCGAAAGGGATAGGACCTGGCATTCTCCGTTAGGATAGCCGCCCCAGAAACAGAGCTGCCATGCCGTGAGGGGGCCCAGACCGCATGGGGAGCCACGTGCAGCTGGTCTGGTAGACATTCCGAGCTGAGGTCCCAGCAGACAGCAGTATCGACTTTCCCGCCTGTAAGGGAGGAGGCCTTTGAGGGGACCCCAGTCCTAGCTACCCTCTGCCTGCAGTCATCTGGGAGCTCCTGAGCAAGAACAGCCTAGCTGAGCCCAGTCACCTCAGAGCATGACAGATAAAAAGTGACTGCTGTTGTTTTAAGCCACTGAGTTTTGAGGTGATTTATTACACAGCAAGAAATAACTGGGACAACTTCCTTGAGTAAGGCAGCACCGCCCACAAACCTAAGAATTGGTTTTTGAAGGTTGTCTAGTTTTGACTTATCACCAACCTGTCCATTGCTGGGGAGCCCAGAATGAGGACTTGGGCATGTGGCACTGGAGCCAAATGGGAAATAGTGGCAAGCAAGAGATGCATCCCTTCCCTTAATCCCAGAAGTGAGTTTGAAGACAAACAGCGTCTAAGATGTCTTTCCTTGAGGGCTCATAGGGAACCCGAAAGCAGCATCTGATCATTTTTGCCACTTCCTCTCCACCCACCCCCTACCCCGTGCCCCTGCACTGGGTGCTCTGCCTCCCACCACCCTGACTGCTCTTTCTGAGTCAGCTTACCAAGGCCAGACTTGCCAGGTAGGAATCCTCTCTCCACCTCTCACCAGCTGTAAGGACCTGGGCACACACCTGAACCTTGGAACCTCTGTTTTCTCATCTGTAAAAATGAGGGTGATAATGGCACCTGCCCATAGGAATGTTATGAGGATAAAATGAGTTAAGACATAAGAAGTGCTTAGAACAGTGCCTGGCTCACGAATGTTAGCATTTATTTGTATTCCTATTTTACTTTTACCGTACCTGACAAAATAAATTTGTAAGTTAGGGGCAAAAAAGCATGCCTCCTCTAGTCATATTTGTATCACTTAACACCTGCATAGTTGATTGGTTGATTGGTAGGTCATTTAAATGGTAATTAAATAGGCAAGAACAACAGTATAAACTCCTTGCCTTTGACCAGCACCCTAAACTTTGCTGGGTATATCCTGTGAGTGATGCTGCCTCTGGACAAAGTGACTCCGGCTTCAGCAGTTATGAAAGACTCATGTGCTTAACTATGAATCAGCACAGCAGAAATCAGCCCGGGGCCGAGGAGAACTGGATGGTGGCCACATCTGTGGGGGCAGCGATGTGATCACACTGCTTGATCCGGTGCTATCCTACCCGAGTGTGAGAGTGCACACCCTCCAACAATCTTCCAGTCCATCCACCCAAAGCCACAAGGCCCAGGAGCTTGTTTCAGTTGTGCCGTTTTCACCAGTAGTGTCCTACACTTGCAGTCTATGGCTGCACTGCCTCTTAACACATGACTCTGAAGAGCTGCTTAATTTCATCACAGGCCCAATTGCAATGGGCTCAAAGCATCTCTGAGACATGAGTAACTTCTATCTCATCCGGCCATAGGAAATCCTCATGAACTCAGAAGAGACTATGGTGATGCCAATGAACCCTGTTTCCTGATCCCTGCAGGAGGCCCACCTTGGAGGGAGACTTGGACCCACTTTCCCAGACACTAGCCAGAGTGTGTGTCTGCCCTTTTAGTAGAGCAATCCAAGTGTCTTTCTCTTAACATATTCAGGACCCAGGTAATTAGGGCTTACCCAGGTCTCCTGCCACCAAGAGACAGGAGACCTCCCACCTTCTCTGAGATCATCAGCTGAAGGAGGCAGAGAGGATTTGACCTCCTCGGGCTTTGCAACCATATTCTGTAGTGATAACTCAAAAATATTACAGGTCAGGCACTTCTAAAACAGCGAGGTACTAATTAGTCTTTGGATTGAGGGACAATTTCTTATAGATATGGAAAGTATGAGATATGGGTAAAAGTAGAAAATAGTGTCACTATTAAAATCAAATGGGAAGATGCATATAAAGAAATTATAGCACAGTTCCTGGGAGACAATAAGTGCTTACTAGTATTTAATTTTTAAATAGTTGTATTATGAACAGAATGATGCATAGGAAGAAAAAGAAGATCAGTAGTCAAGATGGAAATTATATATAGGGCATCTATTGTGAGCCCAGCACAGGTCAAGTCACCTGGGAGCAATACAAAAAAAAAATCATCAACCTTTTTTCTTGCCAGGAGGAGATTTACATGACTGGCACATGTGAACATCTGGAAAAAATAAACAAGACAACGGGTGAGCACATTCATGCCACGTTATGGCTGCAGGGTTGGTACAATAGAGCAGGAGATATGTAAGTGGACCTGGATAAATAATAGACTTTAGGAAGGACCAAGAAGGAAATAAGACATCATGAAAAAGCGCATAGTTTCAACATCTTGGCTGATGGAAGAGGCAAAAGACTCAGGAAGACCTTCAAAATTGAAAGGGAGTAAAAGAGACAGTTGAGTTCAGAAGTGATCAGCTTACCATCTCCACCAAGCCTTGAGAGCTCTGGACCCTCTCAGGGACTTAGAAGGCCTTCTAAGGCTCAAAAGTCTTAGCAAAAGCAAGCAGGATGAGGACATAGAGCAGTAGTTATAAATTTAATCTGCCCATTTCCCTCTGACTCTAGGGATGGTAGAGCAAAGTGGAAGATGGAATGCAATACATACTGGCCCAGGGACATATAGATACTAAGAGGGGAGACACATGGGCCCTGCTCTTTGGATGGAAATGGCCCAGGCATTTCTGCCTGAAACCCAGAGACTGAAAGCCTCATGCAGCAGTTGGGTTAGGACCAAGTGTTCTGGGATTCCTTTCCTGGTCCCTACACTTTCCTCCAAACAAGTCACTCCCTCAGCACCTGCAGCTTCTGCAATCCTTGCCAAAATAATAATGTCATTGATTAAGAGAAGTTCAGCCTCTAACCCTTTCCATTTCATGCTTCCTTCACATTGCTGGCTAAATATTCTCCTCTACATTACTTTAACTGGCAGCCTCTGATCCAAGCAGTGCAGAAAATATAAGTTTGTTTAAGGCAATTAAACATCTGCAGCCTCCATCTCCATTCAGGAAGTTTCCCCATTGAGTCATCAGCGCCTGGAGCTTAATCCTGATGAGTAAAGAGCCCCCCTCTCTTCACCCTGCCAGGCCCGCTCCTCTCTATTTTCTGGCCCAGCTCAAGGACGCCACATTGGCAGGGGTGAGTGCGAGGCCAAGAGCCCGCCCAGTGCTGGCCTCAAAGGCTTCTCAATCTCGGTCTCAGAATCCTCTTGCTTAGGTCTAATCTCCCAACAACGCCACCTCTCCTGCAGAAAGACATGCTTACCAGCTCCCTTGGACAAGAGCACATGGCTTTTGCGTTGCCCCTTTTTACCAGGTACATAGAGGCTTTCTTTTCACTCTTGTTCTGAACTCCTATCTGACTTGCCCCACCCACCTTTGAGCTCCCATGATTGCTTTGGGGATATAAAAATATATATGAATATGGGATTTGTCAGTGATAATATCTCTATGCATGCCCACCTTTCTGGTGAGGCTGTAAGCTCCTGGAGGGAGGGGCCCTGTCACGTTCGTCTTTGGATTCCCAGTGCAGAGCACAGAGCGAGGGGATGACCAGCGAATGCACCGGGTAGAGGACAGATGGCCCAAGGGTCTGCAGTGTCCAGGATGGCTGCTGATCTGCTCATCTCACTGCCAAGGCTTTAGAAGATGGAGTACACTAGCTTCTTCCAGTATGCTCTTATGTTCTCCATGGCACTTCATCCAGGCCATAATAATACTGTTCCTCTCTTTCCCAACCCATTGCACTGTACTTCGTAACTCTGCAGATAACCTTACAGTCACCAATGTTTCTCCCTAAATGTGCTTGTGTACATGTGTGAAAATCTTGTTACTTCAACAAGACCATATGCCCCTAAAAGGCAAGAATATTTTGCATCTCTTGAGGCTCATGAGGGTAATGATAAACATTAATGGAACACTTACTATACACCAGGCAGTGTGCTAGGCTATACATATATTTTCCACATTTGTTTTGGGACCTCAGAAGGATTTTGAGCCAACGAGGTGAGCAGAAGTAAAAACTTCACCAGCTGATACTAAACCCACCTCTGGGCCTGAATTCTAGCCCCAGGTTGGCTACCAATCACCCTAGAGACTGAGCAAACAGCCATCCTATACCCTGAATGGGCTCACCCTCTTCATTCAAATGTGGGGTCGGGGTGAATAAGAATGGAGTTGCTCCAAGGCCCCTCTCCACCCTGGCACTCCAAATTCCACCAGCCATGATTCCAAACACTCTGGCGGGCTCACCACAGCACAGCAGAGCTGCCCCCTGACCCAGGAGGGATGCTGCTCCCCTCTCCAGCCCAGGCACATACGGTATTATAGCGAGGAGAGCTGTGGCTGCTTTAAATATCACAAAACAAAACAAACAGGCAGCCCGAGTTCATCATCCCCAACCAGACCACAGAGGAGCACACCGCCAGACCGAGGCCAGAGCACGATGGCAAGAGAAGCCCACATAGTCCCTTTCAGGAATCCACTGGCTTGTAGCTGGAATGAAAATCACCGGTGTCATGGCCTGTTAAGAGCCAGTCAAAGGGAGAGCCGGCGAGGTCACTCTGGGACAAAGAGGCCCTGGCTGTAGTGAGATTGGAGATCTGGATCCTGGATCCACCAGAGATGAGCTGGTGCCAAGCCTGAGGCTACGGGAACCATGGCCTCTCACCTCTGGGAGAGCCAGGAAAGTCCAGCCAAAGGTCTCCACAGAAATGAGGCTCCAGTCTCCCTCTGGGTCCTGGGAGGCATGTGCAAGGCAGAATGAAAAGCATTCATCAGAAGGGGAGGAACGGGTAAGCACGCGGAAAGGACTGGAGCCAGGCACTTTCTCCTTTCGTGCTTCCTCTAAAGCGAAGGGCAAACCTTCAGGGGGGAGCCCGGCAGACCCTCCAAGGAGAGTTCATGATGCAAGAACTATGCTATTCAGCTCTCCATACAGAGTCCTGAGAGTCCTTAGTAATCTCACATTCTGTAAAATGGTCCATGACTATTCAGGAAGCCTTATCAGATAGTGCTGTAGAGTGAATGTTTGTGCCCCCCCCCAAATTTATATGTTGAAATCCTAACCCCCAAGGTGTGGTATTAGGAGGTGGGGCTTTGGCAGGTGATTAGGTCATGAGGACACAGACCTCATGAATGGGATTAGTGCCTTTGTAAAAGAGATCAAAGAGAGATTCCTTGCCCCTTCCACCAAGTGACAACACAGCAAGAAGGTGCCAGCTACAAACCAGGAAGTGGTCTCTCATCAGACAAGGAATCTGCAGGCACCTTGATCTTGGATTTCCCAGCCTCCAGAACTGCGAGAAACACATTTCTGTTGTTTATAAGCCACTAGCTTACGGTGTTAGTTATAGCATCCAAATGGACCAGGACAGATAATTATTTGATGCTGGTATGTGTTGAATCAGGGAGCAGGGCATGCATGTTAAGCAATTTTTCACATAGACAATGAATAAGGCTCTTAGGCATGCTCTGCAGAAGTGGCTCCTCTGCTCTTTGGTCACTCAGCCTACTTTACTCCAGGGAATAAGGCATTCCCCGATGATTAGGGAATGCAATAGGTATTTATCTCAGGATAGGTAGGGGTTAAGGGCAAGGAGATGTTCTTTCTGTATCCTGTCTGCCCCATAATAAGTGGTATCCCCACCAGAACAGAAAGCTGATAGATTTGTCAATTTTCGTTTGACAACAAAGACACATGGGCAACTCTTTCCTAAGCTTTAGGTTCTTTGCAGGATATGGCTTCTCAATAACCACTGTCAGTCAGATTTTTAAAAGGGAGATTGAACGTCTAAAGTCAAACAAAGGATTGAGCTTCTTCTGCCAGGATCTGCTCGGCATTAGCTGCAGGACTGTGCGTATAGCAGCAGGATCCGATGGCGTATGATGTTGCTAGTCCCCTGGGGCTCCTGGCATGCTCACAGAGTATAACACCAGCTTTGAAAAGACAGAGATTCAGGAAAAAAAGGGAGGTTGGGTGGAGGAAGAGAAGCTACTAAGAAATCTATTAGATATGAAAAACAGAACCTGGAATAACCGCAAAAGGGGAGCCCATGTGACTCAGCACCTCTTTGCTGAGATCGTTTTTGCACAGTTCCTCGCACACTGCCTGGCCTGCCCTTGAATTTACATTCCACGAAGGTAGGGACATTATCTCTCTTTATCACCACTGGTTCTCTAACATCCCATATAGTGCCTGCCGTAGATGTTTGGGAAATTTCCTATTTCCCAAAATAGGAAATTTTGGCTGAATTAATGTACAGCAGGTGCTCAGCAAACTTTCATTCCCTTTTCTACATTCTTAACCTCTTCTCTCTTGGGAACTTAAGACCATTGTAGGTATGTGGCCTCTTTGCCACATGGGGCTGGTACTAAATGGACAGCACTGGACCATGCCCTCTTCTCACCTTGCCTCTGGCCTCCCTTCCTCCCGCACACTCCTCTTCCAATGTGAAGAGCAACATAACAGCAGGCTCTCTGTTATCATCCTTCCTCTGAACCCTTTGTTGATGTCGAGAAGATTCTCTTGGACTGGAAATTCATTTTTCCCATATGATTTGGTTTTATCTCTATTTGTATCTCATTTATATAGTGTCAACTATATTTATCTCATTATAAACTCCCTGAGCTCAGATACTGGATTACACATACTTTTGAGGCATCATGGCACCTAGAACAATGCTTTATATATATAATTTATGAACAAACTTAATAGGCTTTCTATCCCAAGCTATGACCTCCCTAGTTATACTTTATGCTTCCATACTCAATAGAGGTTTTTTTCCTTAAACACCTCCCCAACTTTCAAAAGGAAAACAAATAGTTTGGAATATTCATTAACCAGCATTTACTGAGAACTTATTACATGCTAGACAATGTGTTAAGTGAAAAAGAGGAAAAGATGCACACACACAGACACACGCACACACACAGAGTACAGAAGATCAGAAATGCCACAGTTTAAGCCTGTTTCTCTATTAAAGCCCAGGGAGTTAGCTAGCTGAGTGGTTTAGCGTAAACAGCATCTGACCTGCTGCCCAACTAATGCTGTAACCTTGGGTGAGCTAAATATTCCCCCCAAGTCTATGTTTCTTAATCCATAAAACAAAGGGAGGATCAACAACAACATACCCTTCCTCACATTCTGTTCCTTCTAGACAAAAAGCAGTACCAAAGCCTATGTGATTAAATGCTATGGTAGAGAATAAAAATGCTATAGCTATTGAAAGAAGAATAAAAGCCATGAGGTTGAAATTATTAGGAGATTACATTTAAATTGCATGCAGAAGCAACAACTCTAAGCCCACATCAACAGACCACATACTCAGAAACTCTAATAGTGACAGACATTCAATGAATAACCAATACTCAAGAGTCACACACATGAATCTGGTTGGGGAGACAATATCCACACAAGACAAGAGTAAACGATGCAAGGTATTACATTGTTCTTGGTTTTTCTGAACTCACTGCTTCTAAGGGCTATAAGTGTAAGATACTTGCATAATAGGTATAAGCTGGAGGACCTTTTTTTCTCCATCTCTTTTCTCCAGCCGATGGGAGAAGTTAAAAGTTTTCTACAGAAAACTGAAAAAATAATCCAAGAAGGAAAGCAGAGTGACAATAATTGCAAAGAAGAAAGATTACGACTGTGATTCGGTACTTTATGCACAATAATGCTGTGTGATAAGGATGCTGGGAATACAAATAAGAGAAAGAGAAGAAAGAGAAGAACCCAGAACTATACAACCAGGACTAACAAAACAATGAAACTTTTCTCAGAGAGGGTGAATTGGACCTTGTGACAAGGAAGCTATACCTCCAATGCCAAAGGTTCAAGGAGCTTATTATAGCTCCAGTGGGAAGAAAAAAGTGGTGATGAATGATTCCCTACCAAGAAAACAAGAGAATTTATTGAAAGACTTTGGAATGTTTCATGTAGAGAAAAGAAAACTTCACTAGGCCTTGATGATGGTCTTCAAATATGTGACTCACTCTCCTGAAACAGAGGGATTCAGATCATACAGTAGCGCTCCAAAGTCATGACTAAGGAAGATGCAGAGAGGCAGATTCAACCAAAAATAAAGGGGAACATCCTAAAAGTCAGAGATCCAAAAATGAGGTGTGCTTCTTTGTAAGGGTATGAGCTCCCCATTGCTGGAAGTGTTCAAGTACAGGCTAGGTAATCATCTTATTTGGGAGGCTACAGGAAGGAGCCTTCTCTATGCAGGATAATGAGCTAGATAACCTTTAAAATCCATTCCAATTTTAATAACCTACGTGACTATTCATCAGAGTGCAAAACCAGGGTAACCTGACATCAGACTGACACAGAAGACAAATGGGTACTCACGAACTGAAAGAACTACCTTATTTATACTGATATAGATTTGAAGCCTTATACAACCATAGCTTATGGCCAAGAGTCATATGGCTTGTAGACATAAGAACACTCTCACATGCTCATGTTACCTTCCATTTCCTGCATATGCCATCTGGCCCAGGTTCTGTGGCAAAACTGGTATATCAGGCTTTGCTCTTCTACAGCTAAATTGTTTAAATCAACTTCGTGCCTCAGTCAGAGATCTAGAGAGCAAAATTGATCATTTTTCCAAGAGAACATGGTCAACCTATTTAATTCCACTTAATAGTTGTAAAGAATAATTAGATCTACTGTGGTCAGCTATAAAATCCTACTTATTCAAACCTACAAACATACATTGGTGAATTGCCTCTGTTGTTTTAATTCTTCTTCCCATATCTTGATCTCCCCAAATCCTACATTATTTATCAGGGTGTTAAATAGCATTGAAATATAAACCAACACTGCTTAGTGTTTCTCTTGAGCATTGTTCAGTGTAGGGAAACTTTTGTATGCTGAAGACAGAATATGAAAAAGAAAACATTGGTTTAATTACACAGCATATAGTTTCCTTTTCTGTCTCTACCAGTAGCTATATGAAATTTGAAAGCCTATTCCCCATACTGCCATAGATTAATGACTCTGAACAACACCTCATAGATGTGTTTTCTCAATACTATCTCCTCCAATGGCTTTCCATGGCCCCACATCCCAATATTAGAGTCCTAGAGTCCCATTGCTTCCAAAATTTTGGTTAGAATGGACATTTTAATGTGTTTAATAAAAGGACGACCCAACCCCAGCATGCTCAAGCTTCTTTGCAAATACTTTCTCTTGTATAGAGGTTTGCATGTATGGCAAATTCCCAAGGCTGAAATCACGTGACAAAAATCCTGAAGGCTCAGCATGTTCCATACTATCCTGGAGTCTGAGAGTCTCAGGTTGCCTGAGAACAAAATATCCCCCCTGGGTGTAAGTCTTCAAGCTGCATGATGTCCTTGACCTAGCTCCCTGGAAAGACAAGTGGAATATGAAAGTGAGCATCTAGGTCACAGTCACGGGGCCACACAGTCCCAATAGGCACAGCACTCACAAGGTCCCGAGCCTGGGTAGGACCTGAGGCTGATAAGGAGAGCATTCGACCAAAGTGGTAGGAGATAATGTTGCCGGCAGAAGCCAAGATGTTGTTACTGAACATCAAGTGAGGGGTGGGCTAAGGCTGACAACAGGAAAGCAAATCATTGGTTAGGATCCTACAGTATTGAAAACAAGAAACTCAGGGAGAGATAGGCTTAGAGCAAAGTCACAGTGACTGCAAATGTGCTAGACGCCCACCTCTGTGTGGTCCATTGCAGTTTAAAGATCTCTCATGCATAACCACTTTGTTTGAAAATAGGGTGACAATGCCTATGATTATAGATAGGGCCTGAGAGGGACATCACTTTCCTAACTAATTGAGCCACATACCAATTGGGATAATAAGACAAGGTGAGAATGGAAGCTAATTAGGAGGAAAAGACCTTTCTGTTACCTATTTATTTGCAAATCCAAAAATCTTGGCATTTATGTCTAAGAATTTTACTATAGAACTTTGGTTCTTGTTTTTATTAATATATCTGTGTGTTTTGAAACTAAAGCGTTGTTTTCACTTGGATAAAATTGATGGCATTTGTAGAAATGAGTGATTCTTATAGAAAGGAAATCAAAATGAACTTAAGAGAAGTTGAATTCATTGAAGATACTCTACATTTCGCTTTTATTTTTTCATGTTTTGATTGGAACAAACAAAATGTAGAGAATGGCATAGCAGCATCCAGCCACCTGGGGTACAGTTTGTAGGAACCAGATCACATAACCACATTTAGCCTCAAACTGTACTCCAACAATACTCCATACTCTTCAAAACCAACGTTCATCAGAGTAAGCAACCCAAAATTAGAACAACGACTAGAGTTAGTTTTTCACAGAAATCTGGGTTTACAGTGTGAGACAGGGTAGGTCCTCTCTTGTTCCTTAAACAAGTGATATTGGGAAGTAGGAGTAGTGACCAGAGACAATGTAGAATTGGAAAAGAGATGCACATGAATGCAAGTGGAACTAACACAGATCGTTTAAAGGCAATCATTAAATCACTGTGGCCAGCAAGGCCAGTGTTTATTAATAGAATTATAATGCTAAGAAGATAAGTTTCGATTCAATTCAGAACACAGTTTCTGAGAAGGCATTGAGAAATCTAAATATCTCTTGTCAGTTCTCAAAATCTCCTTGCCCTTTCCCCACGTTCACGGGCATTGTGGAGCACTGATACAAGGTAGCACTCTATGCTAGCCTTTTCCTGTGTATCGTGTCATGGGAGCTTCCTGTTGCAGATAATTCTGGTTAAATAAGGATCTAGGGAAGGGAGTCCCAGAGAATATCCTCATAGCACAGAAAACCCCCAAAGCATTACAGATTTAAAAACTCTTTGAGCACCATAGTGTTAATCAGTCAATACCAATTTGACATGGGGGGGGTCACTGTGGAGGGGTGGGTTATGCTTGAAAAGTAGTTGGGGAGCGGAATTAGGGGTCTCAATAGGGGAAAGGAATTCCTCAAAAACTTATTCATGTGATTAACTGTACACCTTGGTAAATTCACTGAAAATCA
>CAUYRT010046512.1:0-57142 GCA_963574885.1 Lepilemur ruficaudatus | reverse complement strand
AAAAAAAAAAAAAAGAGGAGGAAAAACCTGCACTGACACAGCAACACAACAAATAAGAAAGTATGAGGTCCTGGCCAGGCACGGTGGCTCACGCCTGTAATCCTAGCACTCTGGGAGGCCGAGGCGGGTGGATAGCTCAAGGTCAGGGGTTCAAGACCAGCCTGAGCAAGAGCGAGACCCCGTCTCTACTATAAATAGAAAGAAATTAATTGGACAACTAAAAATATATGTAAAAAATTAGCCGGGCATGGTGGCGCATGCCTGTAGTCGCACCTACTCGGGAGGCTGAGGCAGAAGGATTGCTTGAGCCCAGGAGTTTGAGGTTGCTGTGAGCTAGGCTGAGGCCATGGCACTCTACAGCCCGGGCAACAGAGTGAGACTCTGTCTCAAAAAAAAAAAAATAAATAAATAATCTGGAGCAAATGATGAGACCAAAAAGGATGTCAGTGGCCAAGTCATGGAAGGTTTTATGCCATGTTAAAGAATTCGGACTTCTATAGTTCCATATTTTGAAGTGATCTGATGTGGAACCCCTAACTCAAGTCCAACAGTGTAGAAAAGGAGGGTTAAAAAGTCTCTAGGAGAGAGCTGAGCTTGGAAGCAAGACAGGGAAAGTCTCAGATGCCAGGAAGAGAGAGGAAATCCAAACCCAGAGTAAGTGGGAGCTTAAGCTAAATAGTTTCAGAGAATATTAAATTCAGATATAATGCTTAGAGGTTGGGGTTTTAAGGCCAGTATGGGGACAGGAGATAAGGCCTCAAGCTAATGTGATGTCGAGAGCTGGAACTGATCCCCCCACCCTCATGAAGTTGGGAGTCAAGATAGGACTACCATGTTTGTGAAAAATGAAAAATTCCATCCACTGGTCCAAGGAAACAGCATGAAGGTTGTAATCTTCTCAGGGTCTTAGATGGAAAAAAGTTGACTATAATAAATTAGAACCACACACTTATTACCATACATGAATGCATATACAGTCGTCCCTCAGTATCCATGGGGGACTGGTTCCAGGACCCCCTGCAGATAGCAAAATCCACGGATGCTCAAGTACCTTATATAAAATGGTGTAGTATTTGCACATAAACTATACACATCCTCTTCTATACTTTAAATCATCTCTGGATTACTTACACAGGGTAAGCATCCCTAATCCAAAATGCTCCCAAATCCAAAACCTTTTGAGTGCTGACATGATGCTCAAAGGAAATACTCATTAGAGCATTTCTGATTTGGGACTTTCAGATTAGAGGTGCTCAACTGGTAAGTGTAATGCAAATATTTCAATATCCAAAACATTTCTGGTCACAAGCATTTCGCATAAGGGATACTCAACCTGTAATACCTATTGCAATGTAAATAGTTGTTGTATTGTTTAGGGAATAATGACAAGAAAAAAAGTCTGTACATGTTCACTGTAGATGCAACCATTCATATTTTTGAAAAAGATATTTTCATTCTGTGGTTGACTCCACAAATGGGGAACCCACGGATTGAGAGAGCCAACTGTAGTTTAAATTCACATTATCTGCAAAGCCAAAAAAAAGTTAATGTAATAACTGATATAGAACCAGGAATATCCAAAGACCTTGGCAAAGGCAAATGTGAGGTTTCCCTGTTGAGACATTTCACATTCTAGGGCACACAGGACTTTCATGGAAAACAATCCCCTTTAAAGATGAACTTGTGTTCAAAAATTACAGTCCGTAAGAAAATAAATTACCGAGAGGGAGAATGAGCAGATATATATAAGTAGTTGATTTTCTACCCCAAGAAATATAGATGAGAACAATATGAAAAAGATCTTAAATTAAATAATGTTTAAAATATCCACAGAGATAAAGAAAGGAATAAAATCCATAAGATAAGAACAGGGTAGTATGGAAAGAGAACAAGTAGGTTTGGAGGAATAAGCAAAAACAGAACTTGTCCAATGAAAAAATATATTTGTTGAAGCAGAAACACATTAAGTAGGTTGAAAATAGACAAGCCATAGCTAAAGAGAGTAACAGTGAATTGGAAGCTAGATCTGAGGAATTCATTTAGAATGTATCACAGAGAAATAAAGAGAAAAGAAATATGAAAGAAAAAAGACATAAAGGATAAACAAGCCATTTAATAGAGGTTTCTAAAGAAGAGGCTTGTAAGGAGAATGCTGGTTTCATTGAACATACATCTTAAAAATTGTGAAGGTGTATACTAAAATGATAAAAATATAATGTGTAACTTCCAAACCATAAAGAAACAAAGATTAAAGAAAACTCAGACTGTTACGTAGACGATAAGGAGAAAAAAAGAAGTAAAGAGAAAATATGTCCAGTTATCAGTAATCATAATAAATACAAATGAATTAAACATTGCTATTAAAACAGAGAGGTTCTCAGGTTAGATAGGGTAGGGGGAGCAAGATAAAGCAGCCATAGGCTTTGTAAAGCATGATGACCCAGAAAAGTTGAAAGTAAAGGGCTGGAAGACAATATGTAAAACAATCAAACAAACTGTCATAGGCAGGAATTCATTGAAGTAATGTTTATAACAGGGGAAGTATAAGGGAAAGAAACTAAATATCCATTAGGGGACTAGATTTCAAAATTATAAGATGTTTGTATATAACATATCATACATAGAAAAGGACTTTGTCTCAATTTTGACTAAGGCCCCTAATGTTTGAGAACAAAAGCAGTAGGTATCAAATGATCTTCCCAAATAGGTTCTAGACCATCTGCACAGAACCTGTGAAGGCAATACATGAAGTTCAAAGTTGCAACACAGCACAAAGAACTTTCCTATCCTCTTTACCCAGATTCCTTAATTGTTAACATTTTACATTTAATGGAAAGATGCATACCAACTATAAGATGGCACACATACATAGTTTCTTCTAGGAAAGGAAGGAGGCAAATGAGTCTGATAAAGGGTATAAAGGGACTTAAACTTTATAAGGTTTTATTATATTATGTGATGGCAAAATGTTAACTTTTTTTTCATTATAAGTAGTGGGTTATTCTCTGTACCTTTCTATGTGTTTGACATTAAAAAAAATTCTTTGAACAAGAGAGAGAGTGCATTTTATCCTCTAGGATGGAGTCCCCAAACTATGGTGAGTTATATAATTATTTCATTATATATTACAATATAATAATAGAAATAAAGTGCACAGTAAATGTAATGTGCTTGAATCATCCCAAAACCATGCCACTGTCTCCCTGGTCCATTGAAAAATTATCTTCCACAAAAATGGTCCCTGGTGCCAAAAAGTTTGTGGACCACTGCTCTAGGAAAAGCGTAACTTTTGAAGTGTGTTTTTAATTGTTGAAATAAACATGTCTTTATGACTTCTCTGCTCTCTGTTCTTGCCTGTGAATTAAGACACTCTTAAGTAAGCTATAGGGTTGATACACCTCAGCATCATTTTTCTTTTCTTCTCATCCTTATTGCTTCTCCCTCCTAAGTGCCCAGTGGTATCTGACATGGTAAGATTAAAACTTGCACTTTTCCTAATAGATGCACCTCTCTTCCTGATTTGCAGCAGGCAGGACCTGCTTTTAAGCAATTACCCATCATTTGGGACCATCAGGCACACTGTGCTTTGGTTCAGGTCATAATCAATAATTCATATGCCAATAGGAGCCCCATTAGCTCAGGTGAAGGTAGATGTCTTTCTAATGAAAATGTTCCATTTTACAAATGACTTTTCTTTTTCCCAGAGAGTTGTGGTTATAGAAGACCTAAAAAGATGGAAAGTTATGTTGGAGCTTCCTGATCAAAGCAAAGAGAATCTAGTTGAAGCCTTACGAGAATTAAAGAAGAAAATACCCTCCAGGGAAGTGTTAAAATCAACAAGGATAGGTATGTTTCCTTTTTAATTTTATGACAAGTGCTTATATTTTGTCTTCTTCCTCCTTTCATTCCACCCTCCCTCAAATATGAAGTTATCTGCTATATCAGTGCTTTTCAAACTATCACTGATAAAGGACCATTTAAAAAAATTCTCCCTTGGTTTCAGGCCAATACTTCTGTAATATGTAATAAAATGATATTAAAATATACAAAATACAAACCCTAATTTTTAAAATTAGATTCAACAGATGTAGAATTACTCTAGTCAAATTGCTATAAAAGTTTCTAAATGCCTACCTTCAATTTCTGTACTTACCTCATGGACTGGTAACTGGCAGTGATCTATGGATAACATTTTGAGTGTGCAAATAAAAACCTAAATAACGTTCTGGGTACCATTCTGATCTATACAATATATATGCTGGCACAAAGACAGAGAAATCGTTGACATCTATGCACTCAAGGAAAGGCTTCATGGAGGAAGTGACATCTTAAAAAGAGACTTGGCTTTTCTGTCTTGAGTAGAAGTGTCCTGCAAAGCCTGGTTTATAAAACAAAATGATAGCAACATTTACCACTGCATCGTTTATTGCAGCTTAGGAGATATTTAAAAGGTAAGGCAGGGACTATGTTGAATTGCCATTTTAGTACAGTATGCAACTGTGAATAATATGCAAGGGAGGGCCAACATGTGTTCCTCAAGCTGCTCCCAGCTCCCCAGGGAGTCCAGGGCAGTCGTGCACAGCTGCTGTTCGTGCCCTCACTAGTGCAGCCATTGCCTTGTCTGCCTCCCCTTGACCTCTTGTTCATGAGAAGCAGGAGAGACAGCAGCTTCAGACTGGCACTAACAGCTGGGAAGAGCTGTATGAAATCCCCAGAGGGTCCCCCAAGAGTCTCTGAGTTGCACCCCTGTAATATAAACCAGAATCTGAGAAAATTAGACACTTAAAGAACATAAAAACCTATCATTGTAGCCAAGGAGATTCTCCCATCTGCTGCTGGATTTTCTGTCTTTATAGGTCGTGGTCACTAGAGGGCAATAAGACCATTCATATGAGCAGATAAAGTATTTCCACCAGTAGAGGGTACTAGTGATTAATATTTTATGACATGTATATATGTGTATGTATGTGTTCATATTTAGGCATACTCCACAAATACCATATATGAACAGATCTTAAATATCAACATAGTAGGCTGGAATTATCCTACAAATGGAAAACAGATGATAATTTTTAAAAAGTCATTTCCATTTGGCCTTTGAGTACAGTTAGTTATAAGTGTACTTTCAAGAATGGGTGTGTCTAATGTTCAGAGATTTCAATTCAAGGATTATAGTGAAACCACAAAAACAGGATTTCACTTAGGAGGAACTGGAAATCATCCAAATTTTAAGTCCTGACTCTACCTCAAGCCTCCCCTAAAAACTTGAGGTCGTATGGAATATAGCAGTTTCTCAGTTCCTTTATAGTTACGTCAGTTGCTATGTTGAAGATTTCATTTGGATCATTGCCCGAGGGTGTTTACATTCTTCAACCTTTAGCCTTCCTGCCTGGCCCTATGCTGTGGCTTATAAAGGACAAATATTTACTGAATACCTTCTTTGTGTTGGTAACTGTGCAGACATAATAATAAAGGAGACAGGTATCATCCTGCCTGAAGTCTAATGAAAAGAGTCAATTTAACAACACTTTGTCATACAATATGATGAGTGCTCTGATGATGGGGAGAAGTTAGCCAGGTAAGTATACATGTTAGGAATAGAAGAGAAGGTGTTGAAGACTACGTCAGGCAGGGGTATATCACGTGAGCTGTACAGAGGGCAGAGAACATGGTGCATTCCAGAAACTAAAAGAAGTTTGGTGTGTTTGAAATGTAACGTGCTGGAGAGAGTGTGGCAAGAAGTGCGGCTGAAGAGACAGCCTGGACCAGATGGAGAAGGCTCTTTGTAAGCCATTCAGAACTGTTTGATTTTGGCACGTGTATTAGTTATCTACCACTGTGTAAAAATTACTGTGAAATTTAGCTGCTTCAGACAATATTTATTATATCACACAGTTTTTCTAATTCAGGAATCCCAAAGCAGCTTATCTGTGTGGTTCTGGCTCGTGGTTTCTTATGAGGTTGCAGTCATCTGATGGCTTGACGGGGCTTGGGGATCTGCTTCCAACATGACTCACTCACAGGATCGCCGGCAGGAGGCCTCAGTTTCTCATGTGTGGGCCTTTCCTTAGGGCTGCTCATGACATGGCAGCTGGCTTTCTCCAAAACAGGAAAGTGAGAGAAAAACCAAGACGGAAACCACAGTGTCTTTTATAACCTAATCTTAGAGTGTCACACCATCAGTTCTGTCATATTCTGTTGGTCACACAGACCAACTGTGGCATAATTAGGAAGGCGACTACATAAGGTTGTGAATATCAGGAGGTGAGAATCATTGGGGGTTTTCTTGTAGACTGGCTACCACAGCATGTATTTCTTTTTATTTATCCTGAATATATTATACTCCCTGGACCTGCAGATTCATTCCATTTGTTGAAAATTTACAGCCATTGTTCTTCAAAAGTGCCTCTCTTTCATTCTCTCTATTCCCTCCTTCTGAGATTCTGTAATTAGAAGTATGTTAGGCTGGGCATGGTGGCTCAGGCCTGTATTCCCAGCACTTTGGGAGGCTGAGGTGGGGGGATTGCTTGAGGACAGAAGTTCAAGACCAGCCTGGGCAACATAGCAAGACCTCATCTCTACAAAGATAAAAGGATTAGCCAGGCATGGTGGTACGCATGTTGTCCCAAGTACTCAGGAGGCTGAGGTGGAAGGATTGTCTGAGCCAAGGCATTTGAGCTTGAGGTGAGCTATGAGTTCACGGTTGAGTGTGCCACATCACTACACTCTAGCCTGAGCAACAGAGTGAAGCCCTGTGTCAAAAAAGAAAGTATATTGTATATTAGCCTCTGTTTTCCATATCCCTTAGCTTGTCTGTTATATTTTTTGTTTTCTTGTCTGTCTCAGCATTGTGGGTAATTTCTTTAGATATATATCTTACAAGTCACTAATTCTCTCTTTAGCTGACTCTAATCTGCTATTTAACTCATTCATTGAGTTTTTTCTTTCAAAAACTCTGCTTTTCATTTTTACACATTTCCTGTGTCCCCGAGATGTCTCTTATGAATGTTATTTTTACATTTTTGTGATTGTACCTTTTATTTCTTTAAACATTTAATATATAGCTCTTCTGTATTCATCTAACTATTCTAATATTTATGGTTCTTGGGGATTTAAATCTGTTGTTTATTGTTTCTGTTGATTCTCATGGTGCTTACCTTCCCATGTGCTTGTTTGTTTTTAATTGTGAGCTCATTATTGTATTCCAGTCCATAGGAATTCTGTGGGGCTAAATTGGAGATGCTTCTCCCTAAAGGGTATTAGTTTCTTTTGTTTCTGCCAATAATCAGGGGCCGCCTCTGACCTGGAATACTTTAGCACACTTCTCAAGGATCCCACCTCAGTATGAGAGTCCCAGGATTAGCTCTCCCATCTCATTACTGGCCCAAAGCTAAGTATTTCAGCAGTATTGCTATTTATATCAGTCCTTAGGATAACTCCACCCCTTCCCTGAGCCTCCCGTTCTAGCTCTGCTAACTTTTTTGCTGATGGGAATGAGGTGGCTTTTATCCAGAATCTAGTTGTACTGCAGTGAAAGGGTAGCTCTAGTCCACCATAAAGCCTGAGAGTTCGCTCTTTATCTTAAAGATAATAGGATTATTATTGAAGTGTTTTTGAATAGAGAAGTGACATATTCAGATTTTAATTTTAGAAAAAGCTATCTGGTTGCCATGTGGGACAGAAACAAACCTAGAGGGAGGAAGCCCAGTTAGGAAGCTACTAAAACATCTGAATAAGAAATGAGGATGGCCTGGATGGGTTGGTATTCATGAGCATAGAGAAATATAATTGGAATCAAGAGACTTACGTGTAATAAAATTCAGAGGACCTAGAGATGGATTGGATGTTGGGAATGAAGATGAAGCAATGAAGGCTGAGTCCTGTGTTTTTGATATGGGCATGTAGGTAGATGGCAATGGCAATACCACTCATTAAGTCAGGGAATAGCAGGTTTGGAGGTGGAGGGAATAATAAGTTCAATTTTAGACTTATCATGTTTGACATACTGTGAAATATCCCAGAGGAAATGTCCAACAAGATGCTGGATGCACAGGGGTGAAGCTAAGGAAAAATTATAAATATATACTTGGGAGTCATTATCAGCATATAGCTAAGAATGGAAGTGGTGGGAATAGATAAGCTTGCCCAGGGAGAATATATAAGCAAAGCAAAGAGCCAAGTCCTAAATCCTGAAGCACACCAATGTTTAAGGGACTTTTAGAAGGAGACTGAGAAGATGTGACAAGAGAATGCTGTCATGGAATGCAAAGGAAAGTGTTTCTAGGAGAGGATTGGTCAACAGTGTCCATTATTGTCAAAAGGCCAAATAAGTGACATCTAAAAATTGCACATTGGATTTTACAAAATAAAGTCATTAATGATCTTGGTTAGGAGAGTTTCAAAGGCAAGGTCAGAGGCAGAAGCTTGAGGAGTGAGAAGAATGTATGTAAATGAAACTGTAAAAATAGATAATTCTTTCAAGAAGTTTGGTATTGAAAAAAAGAGAGATGACAGTATCAGAAAGAGAATGTGAGATTGCAGAAAATTCTGGTTTTTAAGATAGGGGAGGATCGCAACATGTTGAAAGCCAATGGCAGGGAGCCAATAGAGTGAAGAAGTTAATACAGGAGAAAGATAATAGGGTGAGCTCCCTAAATTGTTGAAATTGATGAGCAAGATGAGGATTAGCAAGAACTTTGGGTCATGATTTGATCTGTGTTTTATAGACTCTAGAATCATTCATTCATTCAATACATACTGAATACCTGTTGTGTACATTTCCTTATGCTGAAGGCTAGAGAATAATGCATGGTTCATGTTTGTAACGCATATACATTCTCTCTGAAGAAATAGGCATACAGGTGTATAATTATGATTGACATGTGGAAATGCTAAAATCAGGGAATGAACAAAGTTCTGTGGGAATACAGAGGAGACAGTGACTACTTCTGCTTGGGTAAATTGGGCAGGGTTTTCATAGAGGAGCTGGAATTTTGCTAGGCCAAAGTGAGATCCATTTCATTGCAGGAAGAGACATTGTAAAGGAATGGAGGCTTATAAATACTGAGAAGAGCATGCTAGAATCTAGGATGCATGGCTAGGATGAGCAAGAGTGGATAGAGATGGGGTCTGATTATAAAGAAACTTAAATGCTGGCTAGTAGGATCTGTACTTTATCCAGATGTCAATGTTCTCAAATGTGTATTTCTTTTTTTCTTTTTCTTTTTTTTTTGAGACAGAGTCTTCCTCTGTTGCCTGGGCTAGAGTGCCATGGCATCAGCCTAACTCACACCAACCTCAAACTCCTGGGCTCAAGCAATCCTCCTGCCTCAGCCTCCCAAAGTAGCTGGGACTACAGGCATGCGCCACCATGCCCGGCTAATTTTTTCTATATATTTTTAGTTGTCCAGCTGATTTCTTTCTATTTTTAGTAGAGAAGGGGTCTCGCTCTTGCTCAGGCTGGTCTCGAACTCCTGAGCTCAAACGATCCGCCCGCCTTGGCCTCCCAGAGTGCTAAGATTACAGGCGTGAGCCACCTCACCCGGCCTTCAAATGTGTATTTCTTAGAACTCTCGTCCCGTCAGGTATTACTTGAAGAAAATGTTCTGGGTTCAAATAACCTTGGAAAATTCTGCATTACCGTTTTCTCTCCCTTAGAGGTTTTCTGTGTACTTTCTTAAATAATAGGCTAGGAGAAATCCCACAAGAAAGAAACCTATTTAATTTTATTTTATGCAGGGTTTTCCAAGGAACTCTTTTGGGGGTTGGGGGATGGTATCTATTAGCAACCTATGAGCTTTGGAAAAAAACTGTTATTGCAGCTAATGTTTATTGAACGCCTGCCATGTGCCAGGCAAGGTTCTGGATGTCTGTGATCAAAACAGACAAAAATCCCTACCCTTGTGAAGCTTCCTTTCTAGGGAGAAGACCTGCAATAAAGAAGAAACATAGTAAGTAAATTGTATAGTTACGTTAGAAGATGAGGGTGTTATGGACTAGAGAAAAAGTCTAGCAGGTTAAGGGGAGTGGGGAATGTGGTGGGGGTTGGCAGGAGTGGGTCTCATAGGGAGAGTGACACCGGAGCAGAAACTTGAAGGAGCTGAGGACATGAGCCATGAGGGCACGGTATGGCTATAGTCACCGCAGTGAAACATGATGAAGGCATAGAGGACTGAGAAAATGGACAAGAGAAACCGTTCCTGGAAAGACGTTATCAGGGAGAGTGGACTGGACTTAGCAAGGACTGTCTGTGGAGGGGAGGGAGAGTGAGGGTGCCCTGGTGCCTCTCACTGTGTTGCTACCCTCATCCTCTCCACTGGCTCACTCTTTCTGCCTTCAGACACTCACAGATCTTCCCCTTTAATTGTCTTCTGCCACCTGTTCTAGACACCTTATTTCTCTTCTTCCTTTTATAGCCAAATCCCTTTAAAAATGATGGCTACTCCCAACTCCCATTTCTGGCCCACCTACTGCTTCATGAAAATCATTCCAAGCTAGCTTCTCCCGCAACCACTATCCTCACAGGGCACGCGTGATCTAATTCTGTCCAAATCCAATGGTCTTATCTCAGTTCTCATCTTCCCAGACTGGGAATTTGAGACCATTGATTGCTTTTTCTGTTGATAAAAATGACACTGAACTACTTGTCAATTCTGTGTCTATTTTTAAACTGTTTCCTTCATAGCCCTTATCTTAGTTTGTAATTATTTATTTAATTCTTTACTTCTTTATTTTGTATTTGCTAGGCAGTAACTCCGTGCCAGCAGGCCCACGCTATTTTATTCACTGGTGTATTTCAAGCATTAGTGTGGCATACAGCAGGAGCTCAGGATATAGTTCTCTCAGGAGTGAAAACGACAAGGCTGAACAGGATTTTCTCCGTGGCTCTTCTGGCCTTCTACATGCCTGTTTCTTGCCTTTGTGTGTTTCTTCAGTCCCTGTCCCCTGTCCCCTAACAGAGGGGATGTTTTTCCATAAAGCTCAGCCCTCAGTCTTCTGCTGCTGCTGTAGAGCACCCAACCAGAGAGCTTGTCCACTTCTCCAGCTTAGCTGAGGCCTTAATTCAGATGCCTCTTGGATATGCATCTCCTGACCTGATCCATTTTTGAATCTTAGATTTTTAGAAAGGTTGTTCCAATTTACATTCTTACTGTTTTCTTAAACTCTTGTTAATTTAAGAGGTAAAAATAACAGCTTGTTTTCATTTGCTACTTTGAATTATTTCTCCATGTGTTTACTGGCACTTTGTCCCTTCTTTTGTAAATTGGCTGTTCGTGTTCTTTTGTCCATTTACTATTGAGATCTTCTAATTTTTCTTATATGTTTCTATGAGTCTTATAAATGTCAATGTCATAACTCTTTAAATCCATGTAGCTACCTCAACATGGTCCAGAGAGATCCAGAGAGATGAAGTGACTTACCCAGGGCCACCTAGTGAGTTAGCAGCAGAGATGTAATGAGAACCCAGGTCTCTTGGAGCAGTGTTCCTTCCTGGTTAGCAGCCTGCCATTGTGCCCTGCACCCCAGCCATATGGGCCTTTATTTTACTGGGCCATCTCTATGGGTTCTGCCATCTGCTCAAACTTACCTCTTGTAAATCAGAATTTAGTGCCTTGTATACCTCAAATGGGCATTTTCTGCTAGTATTTCCGTTTGAGTCAATGTCCCTAGCATTTTGCCCTGACATAAACTCTTTATTTAGGTGGAAATGTCCAACGGGAAGTTAGAAATGTGGGATTGAAGCTCAGATGAGAAATTTAGACTAGAAATACATATTTGGAAGTCATTTGCCAGGAAGCTTTTACTTAAAATTACCTAATGGATGAATTCTCTGAGTAAAAGGAAAGATGAAAGGGCTAAAGGATTGAACCTGGGAGAAAATCCATGGTGGGGAAGTGGGAGGAGGTAGAAGAGCCAGTGAGGGAGGTGGAGGGAGTGTGGTTAGAGAGGAAGAGAGCCAAGGCAGCACGGTGATGTGCAGGCCACAGACGAGAGTGTTCCCAGAGGCATGGGAAATGAGTGGCCTCAGTGTTCTCAAGTGGTCTGGGCAGTTGAGGGAAACTGGGAAAGATGCTTTGAATCTGGCAGCTATAGGGCTTCTGTTAGTGGATACCTTTATTAAACGAGGCTGGGTGTGGTGGCATGCACCTGTAGTCCAAGCTACTTGGGAGGCTGAGGCTGGGGGGATTGCTTGAGTCTAGGAATTCTGGGCTGCAGTGTGCTATGCTGATTGGGAGTCTGAACCAAGTTCGTCATCAATATGGTGACCTCCCAGGAACAGGGAACCATCAGGTTGCCTAAGGAGGGGTGAACCAGCCCAGGTTGGAAATGGTGCAAGTCAGCTCCCAGGCTGATCAGTAGTGGGAATGCACCCGTGAACAGCCGCTGCACTCTAGGCTGGGCAACATAGCAAGACCCTGTCTCTAAAAAAATAATAAATATAAAGGAAACCAGTGGGCGAGGGGTATCAGATAAACAGCTGATGAGGCAGTGGAGTTAGGCCTTGCACTCTCACCCTGGTGAGGAGACATACTTCACTTCTGCAATACTGTATATGTGAATGTTCTGGGGAAAGTTTTTTGCCAATCACACTGATCTGATTTCAGAAATGACTTATTTTCATTTATGATTGATCAGCAACAACAAAAAACCCCCGTACTTACCAAGTACTTTCACATCTGTGACCCCATTTGATCCATATAACAATTCTGTAAAGTAAACCTAATTATTTTCTCCATTTTGCAAATAGGAAAACTGAGGCTCAGAGAGTTGAAAGTAACTTGCCCCAGATTAGACAACCAAATAAGTGACAAAGCTAAGATGTTCTTATACCATGTCATGCCACCTCCTGAATCTGAAAGTACATAAAAGGCTAAAATCAAGGTGTTGGCAGGGCTACATTCCTTTCTGGATGTTCTAGGGGGAGTCGCTTTCCTTGCCTTTGCCAGTTTGAGAAGGCGTCTGCATTCCTCAGCTTGTGTCCTCTTTCTCCATCTTTATAACTAGCAGTGGTAGGTCAAATTCTTTTCATGCCTCATCTCTCTGACTAACCTTTCTGCCTCTTCTTCCCCTCTTAAGGACTCAAATGATTAGATTGTGCCCACCTGGACAATCCCCTGGAGCGTCCTCTGTTCTTTTGGCTCTCCTTGGGATCCCCCTTCAATGCTGTCTTAGGACCTATAACACTTTTGTGCATTTGTTTGTTTAGGTGTCAGCCCCTGTGCTTAGACTTACCTGGAGCTCCTTGAGTGCGGGGCCGTGTCTTGCTCAACTTTCTACCCCAATGACTAGGGCCTGGTACATACTGACTATTTGGTAATATTTGGTAAATGAGCAAAGACTGCTTCCTGCAGGGAATTTGTCTTAGCATGTGCTGGGATGCAGAAACCTCCTAACTTTAAACCCGGGAGACTTGGCCTGGGTCATAAGACCAGTCAGTGGCACTGCTTACTTTAAAACATAAACTTCATGGAGCAAATAATGACTTTTTGCAGATCATTAACTTCCTTGTTATAGCTACTGACCAACCTGTGACCTTGGGGAGAGGTCATGGAGCCTCATTTTTTTTCATCCGAATCAGGAGGCAGAAGGACTGTCTGATCACCAGAGGCAATAGCAGAGGGTTAAAGCATGGGCTCTGCAGCCAGACTGCCTATGTTTGAAAGCTGGCCCTGCTCCTTGCTGTGTTTCCAAAGTTACTTAACCTCTCGGTATCTCATGTCCTTTATTTGGAAGATGGTGAATTATAGCGCCTACTTCACAGGATTGCTCTGAGGATTAAATAAATTAAGATATGTAAAGTGTTTAGCACAGTGTCTGTCATTATTAATGTTATCATGGAATTCCCTTTGTGGTCTAAAATTTATGGTATGATTCTGTGTTTATTTCTGGAAGGGGGTTCCCCAGACTCCCTCTCTTCTCTTTTCCTGCCCCAGCCTGGATTGCCTTTCTCGCTGTCACTCTTCTTTCCTCCATCTTGCTGACAAGTCTTGCATCCCCCCAGTTCCCTTACAGCCCTACCCTTCCTGGCCTGGTTTCCCTGTTGTTGGTAGAGCCTCCTGACCAGTCTGGGTGTGGCTCTTGTGGAGCATCTGTGGGATGTACTGCCCCCTGCAGGCCAAAAGCATCCTCAGGTCCACTGCCCTGACCTGAGAGTTGAAGCTTTCTGTCCTTTGGCGATTTAGGACTACCAAGGTGAACAGAGCCTTATCGAGTACTTCCTGTGTGCCAGTCCCTGATAACAGAGAAGGGTAGAGTATTAGGGGTTAAGTGACTCCAGTGTCTGCACTGGAGTCAGGCTGCTTGTGTTCTAACCCTGGCTTCCACACTTGTTAGCTATGAGATCTTAGGCAAGTTACTTTTCTGAGCTTCAGTTTCTCATTTGCAAAGAGATAAAATAATGGTATTTAATTCATTGTTTAGTTACAAAAATTAAATGAGATCATTCATATAAAGCCTGGAGTGGTAACTCAGAAGAATTCTCAGCAATGAATAAGAATTAGAAACTGTTCATTTTCCCAGCACCTTTGGATTCAGTTCTTTACAGTGTGGTTCCATTATTTTGTTTGCAGTTGTGTGATTTTCCCAATCAACTCTATCCATATTCAAATGTTAGTACAAAACCAATTTGAAAGCCAAATGCAAATAGTTTTTTTTATTTAACTTTTTGATTCAGTTCAGCAAACATGTATTGACTGTCTCTTCTGTGTTAAGCACCATGGTAGGGGCTGGGAATAGGAACATGGACTAAGGTACAGGTTCTGCCTTCAAGATGTTTGCAGTTTAGAGGAGAACGTGGGCATTTAAATATTACAGGGAGAAGGAACAGTAGGAGCTAAGGCACAGAAATGTGAGCAGGCCAGACAGCATGACCCAAAACAGAGACATGCAATCTGCTCTCTGTGGCTAGAAGTTAATGGTGGAGGCAAAGGTGGCAGAGCTGGGGGTGAAGAGAGGGAGGAAAGAGGGCAACATGAGAGGTAAGGCCAGAGAGGTTCCAGGTCATCCAGAGCTTTAATGCTATCTTAGAAATTAATTTGAGGGCAGTGGAGAGACATAAAAGGATTTTTGGTAAGAGTGTGATGTGAACAAATAGTGTTTTAGAAAGGTCATTTGACTTCAGTATAGAGGATGAATTGGAGAGGGCCAGACGAGGGACGGAGATTGGTTAGTAAACTACCGCAGGACACCTGTGGAGAGATGATGGGGACCTGCATCAGGGCAGTGAGAATGGAGGGGGAGGTGAGGAGGAAGAGAAAAAGACAGAGGGAATGGTAAGAAAGTAGATCTGTTTGACTTGAAATGACTGAATGAACTTAGGGTAAGAGAGACAGTGGAGCCTAAAGTGATGGGTGGGCGGTGGTGCCATTGCGTGACAAGAAACGTTGACTTACAGGTGCTGGCAGAATGAGCAGGTGAAGATGTCCAGTAGGTAGCGGACTGGATATTTGGGTCTTATGCTCAGTGGGGACCTTTGGCTAGAAATACATCGTCGGGAGTCATCTGCTTGCAGGTGGTAGTTGGATCACAGGAGTGGGTAAGTTACTCAGGGAAGGCGGAGGGAGAAAGAGAAGAGGCCGAGGACCACGCCCCAGCTGCGGTTCATAGCTAATTAGAGATTGGACGAAGGATAGAGAAGAGGAGAACCAGTAACAGATGGTGTCTCAAAAAGCAGTGGGAAAGAATATTTGAGAAGAAAGAAGGCAACAGTGTCAGATGCCACAGAGAGGTCAAGGAATGTCAGGACAGTCTCTGTACGGTCCATTGGACTCAATAAGCCGAAAAACACTGAGGGATTTCTGCATCTTCATTTCTCATGCATAAAGCGGGGTCAGCAGTGCCTTTCTTGGGAAGAGAAAAGGACAAGGCGAGGATCACATCAAGGGAAGGATCTCTGTTCCGAAGAAACCTGAATGTACCTCTATTATAGCACAGCACGGGCTGTTAGGACTGTTTGCATGTTGAGACGATGCACTAGATTGTGAGCTGAACCGCATAGACACATGCAGTTCCACTGCTTAGTGGAGGCCTCTGTTAATAATTTTATTATAAGTTCTTTAAGGGTTTTTTTTCTCTGCATATAAACAAATATGTTGTTTATATGTATACACATATGTAATTTTAAAAATAAATATTGGCTTGTACTGTGCATGCTCTTATGAGACCTGCTTTTTTCACTTGACTAAATAAAGTGATCATCTTTACAGTTACTATATATAGAAATACAGTTTTTAATGGCTGCAAAATAGTCATTGTTTAAATGCACTATAATTTATTTAACAAGTTGGACCCTTCATGATGAGCTTATAGGTTGTTTCTAGCTCTTCTATACCGTAAACGACAGTGGAATGAATATTTTTGTACATATATCTTCTTTGCACTTTGGTAGGGTAAATGTAGGCTAAATTCCAGGGACTGTGTCCTCATCATCTCTGTATCCTTGGCACGAGGCATCAAGTAGGTGCCCAGTAAAAATGTTAAAACGCCCCGTTAAAAATGTTTAAAAGTCTCTGAAGTCCTGCAGTATCTTATTTATCTTTGTATTTTTAGCATCTACAGCAATGATCAAGAACACAAAAAATTGTTTGCTGAAAAAATAATTTCAGGGATGTGAAAAACTCTGACCAGAAAAGGAAGTATCCAGTAGTGATTTCTGCTTTTAAGTAATGTGTGTTTCAAAAGCATTTCCTAAGCATTGCCAGCTAGGAAACACCTTTAGACATTTCTACACTTGATCTTGGCCAGAGGTCCAAGAAGCGATACATTTAGACATTTCTAATGAGTACTATGCATTCCTCTTCCTCCTCCTGCTTGTGATGAGTATTGATTTACTCCTTTCCCTGGTCCGCAGAAAGGCTAGATAAAAATTCTTTGTAAATAATTGGTTAGGGTAAAATATTAAGGACTCTTAATATTATGTTATCCTTGTTTTCCCTTCAAAGTTACATTTCTTTTTCACCTCTGGGACTCTCCCCACAGAACCTTTAAAGCAGGGACAGTTTCTTGTTTAAGCCTTGCATGACTAGTGCCTGCAGAGTAGCTAGTGCAAATAGGCCTTCGTTCAGTAAATGTGTGGAGAACAAATGAATCAAGCCAGTGGTGGGCTATGCAGTTGGCATAATTAGAAAAATTCTTTGAATGTTTTAACCATTTTCCTAAATTTAACCTTCTGCTCCCCTTTGTTCAATGATGCCTCTTTTATTATGTGTTAAATTCTTATTTATTATAGGTTTATTATATATACCTATTTATATATACCTATATTTATTATTATATATACCTATATATATACCTATTTATTATAGGTTTATTTCTGAGCTTCTTTCCCCTCCCCCCAACCTGTAGGAAGCTTCATTTTTTTATTCCATAGATCTATCCATCTGTTTTTTTTGGTGTTGGTTCATATGATTTTTAATTAGTGTTGCTTTATAATATGTTCTAATATCTTATAAGGCTAGTTGTACCTCATAACTTTTTTTGAGGATAAGGAAAGAAGTTTTATTACTTTGTCAGCAAAGGAGGAGAATGGAGACTCCTGTCTAAAATGCCATTATCCTCCTAATAAGCAGAAATATAGAGCTTTTAAAGGATGGGTTCTTAGCTTCAGATGATCACTGTTCAACTACAGTTGATGATTCTGATCATCCCATCTCCACTGAAAACAATCCTGTGACCTCCACTCAGGACCTCCCTCCATCTGATTTAGGCTGAGCCACCTCCTATAGCACAAATAACAAAAGACTTACTCTGCCCCTCCCAACCACTGGCCTGAGGCAGGGATCCAGGTTTTAGTTCTCAGAATGGAGTGGAGGATGTTTTAAAGAGACATCCATCTCCATCCTATAGATAGAACAAATCATTAAAGAAGGGTTAACAAAATCTCATAACTCTTCTTTTTCAAAGTAGCATTTTATGTTTGCCTACTTATATTTCTAAAATAAGTTTATATTTCTAAAATAAGTTTAGAAGTATTTGGTTGTATTCTAATAAAAACAACCTGAGTTTTTTTTTATTAAGATCACATTAAACCTATAAATTAATTTCTATACTGGCATCTTTGTGCTAATCTTTCCATTTCATAATATGGTGTATTTTCCCTTTATTCAAATCTTCAGTTATGTACTTTAGTAAAAATATATATTATTCTTCCTATGAATCTCTCATTCACCAGCCTACTCTTCTGATTCCCATCTCCTGCCATTGTGCTCACTGCTAGAGATACAAAGGTGAACATGTCATAGCTCTTTCACTCAAGAAGCTCACTTTGGTAAGCAAAAGTGAGAATGGATCAGATAATTACAACTAACCATAGTAGCTATTGTATATAGAAGCACAAGATGCTAAGAAAGCATAGAGCAGGGGTACCAACCAAGACTGGGGGTATTAAGGAAGACTTCCTAGAGGAAAGGACCCCTGAATGAGTCTTAAAAGCCAAATGGAAATTAGCCAGATGAAGAGAGGAGTATTCCAGGCAGACAGAATGTTCATTGGGGAGTGTGTTCGAAAGTAAAGAGACGAGAAAGAAGTATTCAAGTGTTTTAGGAGCTGCAAGTAGCTGGGATATTGCATGACAATGGAATAGTAGCTGGAACTGAAGCTAGAAAGTAGGTGGGAGAGTGGCAGATTGTGAAGGGGCTTGTATGAAAAGGTTAGAGTTTGGATATAGAATTGAAGCGTTTAAGTGGAGGGGTGAAACTGTCAAATTTATGTTTTAGGGAAAAAGTCCTTAAAAGACAAAACACTAAAATTAAATAAAGGCCACTGTGACTGCAGTATGGAAGGCAGTGTTGAGGGGGACCAAACTTAAGTCCGAAAGGCCAGTCAGAGGGCCTCTGGAGCCATCTGGAGGTGGCGGCAAGGCACGGAGCAGTAGGAGTTTCCATAGCCATTAAGGAGGTGGCACACACAGATAGCATAGGTGCCTGCTGACACACCCGCTCTTGTTAGTGTGTTCCCAGTGCTTTGTGTTTTTTACTAGTTTAAGCAGGATTATTTTTTCCTGTTATATTCTTACTGGTTATTGCTGACCCAAGAAAGCTGTTGATTTTTAAAAATATACCTGTCTTGTATTCTTTCGTCTTTTGAACTTTTAAATTCTAAGTGTTCAGTTGATTTCTTCGGTTTTTCTAGGTATTTATTTTTATCTTCTTTTGCATATTGATATTTTTGACCCTTTGCCTTTTTTTCATTTTTATTATGAAAATTTCCAACATACCCCAAAATGAGAGAATAGTATAACAAACTCCACGTGCCCTTCACCCGGATTCAGTAACTCTTAAGATTTTTGCCCCACTTCATCTTCCTCTTTTTTGCTTTTGTGTTGCTCAAGTATTTTAAAGTAGAATCTCAGACCTTTTGTCATTTCAGCTCTACATACTTCAGTATGCATCTCTAAAAAACATGGGTATTTTCTTATGTAACCGCAATGCCATTGTTATCATGCTTAACAAAATTTACAGTAATTGCGTGGTATAATTTAGTATCTAGTGCATATTCATATTCCTTGTTTATCTCAAAATATCTTTTAACAGTTGGTTTGTTCCCATCGGGATTTGAATCACACAGTCACATGTCACATTTGGTAGTTTGGACTCAAAAAACTCTTTTAGTCTATAACAGTCCCTAACCCCACCCCCTTTTTAAAAAAATGTCGTTGTTGAAGAAAACAAATCTGTTATCCTGTGTAATGTCCACATTCTGAATTTGCCTGTTTCTTCACACTATAATTTAACTAATTTCCTCTTTCTCTCATATTTCCTATAAACTGGAAGTTGCCTTTAAATGACAAATTGAATTATGGTTCATTTTTTCTTTTGGGGGAAGGTGTAAGACTACTTCATAGGTAGGGCTGTGAAGTGCTTCCTCTGTCTCATAGCCCCACTCTTAGGGATGTTAATATTGATCAGCAGATTTAGGTGATGACAGCTCATCCCTCAGTTATAAATTTACCCATCAGCCTTTCATCAAATGAGTTAATTCACAGATGGTTGTCTTCTGAATGAATTATTTCATCATGTGCTACAAAAAGTTTTTCTAATACTGTCAATCTTTTCACATTTATTAGCTAAATAAAGAACATTCCTTTAATACCTAGGGCTATTTTGTTGTCTTGAAATATAGTTGGTACAAAAAACATAAGATAAATACTTAATTTTTTTTTTTTTTTTTTGAGACGGAGTCTCACTGTGTTGCCCAGGCTAGAGTGCCATGGCGTCAGCCTAGCTCACAACAACCTCCACCTCCTGGGCTGAAGCGATCCTCCTGCCTCAGCCTCCCGAGTAGCTGGGACTACAGGCATGCACCACCATGCCCAGCTAATTCTTTTTATTTTTGGTAGAGACGGGGTCTTGCTCTTGCTCAGGCTGGTTTCGAACTCCTCACCTTGAGCAATCCTCCTGCCTCGGCCTCCCAGAGTGCTAGGATTACAGGCGTGAGCCACCGCACCCGGCCATAATTTTTTTAATTTTTTTAATTTTTTTATTTTTTGGATTAAGGAATTGGTACCTTCATTGTTCTTTTTAAGAATCTATTGCTCATGCTTCTAGTGTATGACTTACTGTACTGGCTAGTCCCGTGGTTCTCCCCCAGTGATTATCTTGTTATCTCAGCCTTTGTGAAATAGTTCTCTTTTGCACAAGAGCCTTTACATTCTTGGGTGTGTAAGTGACCTTCTCAGTGCCACATATCAGTCCATCTAGTCCTGTGCTTTTCAGAAGAAGACAGAACAACTGTTCCTTTGGTTTTTCTTCTCCTCCTATTCCAGGTCACACTGTGAACAAGATGCGTAAACACTCGGATGCAGAAGTGGCTTGTCTTGCCGAAGAAGTTTACACCGAATGGAAAACTTTCATTGAAAAACATTTGGATAGACCTTCTATTGAAGTCCAAAGTGATCCCAAAACAGAGTCATTTAGGAAAAATGCCCAGAAATTACTCTCAGAAGCCTTGGAATTAGAGGTAATGTCCTGGTTGGAATGGGATTGCTGGGTTCTCTTGGTTAAGTGAGCCTCATGTTTTCATAATTAACTTTCATAGCTGTAATGCTGTGGCTTTATTCTAACGGATTATTCTTCAAGGATTCTGGATGTATATGCATTCTGGGAGACAGTGTTTTAGGAATGCAGGCTTTAGAACTAGCAAGACCTGGGTTGAAACCTTGGATGTAATACATTCTAGTTGTGACACCTAAGGCAAATCCCTTAACATTTCTGAGACTTGGTTTATTTATCTGTAAAATGAAGATTATAATTCCTACCACCTAAAGTATTGGAAAGGTTAAATGAACCATGTATACAGAGCAATAGTAAGTATATAGTGCCAGCTGATTAGAAGCTATTTTAATAAACACTGGTTCCTTCCCATTTAAAATTATTTCCCTTCCCATGAAGCAAAAATTCTGGGATGTACTGTGTTGGGGAATATCAATGGCAAATAAATAGCCATCTCTTAAAAAGATCCAGCTCCCCTACTTTTTGTCAGCACCCATACCTTTAGTTCTAAGGGATAAAATCAATTGGATAGACATATTCCTTATTTTCATAGTCAGCAGTTCAGATGATATTAATGGTTTGAGATATACATGCTGGAAGAAGGATTTTTGCTCATTAACAATGATATTAATCATCATCAAACAGCAAATTTCTGGCCGGGCGCGGTGGCTCATGCCTGTAATACTAGCACTCTGGGAGGCCAAGGCAGGAGGATCACTCAAGGTCAGGAGTTTGAAACCAGCCTGAACAAGAGCAAGACCCCGTCTCTACTAAAAATAGGAAGAAATTAATTGGCCAACTAAAAATATATAGAAAAAAATTAGCCAGGCATGGTGGCACGTGCCTGTAGTCCCAGCTACTCGGGAGGCTGAGGCAGGAGGATCTCCTGAGCCCAGGAGTGTGAGGTTGCTGTGAGCTAGGCTGACGCCATGGCACTCTAGCCTGGGTGACAGAGTGAGACTCTATCTCAAAAAAAACAAAAAACAAATTTTATAAGCTAATTAATACTCTTGATGATCAGATATAGGATATCCATGTTTTTTCCTCTCCCCAGGGTCTTGCTCTGTCGCCCAGGCTAGAATGTGGTGGTGCATTCATAGTTCACTGTAGCCTCCAACTCCTGGGCTCAATTTATCCTCCTGCCTTAGCCTCCTGAGTAGCTGGGACTACAGGCACATGCCACCATACCCGGCTAATTTTTTCTATATATATTTTTAGTTGGTCAATTAATTTCTGTCTATTTTTAGTAGAGATGGGATCTTGCTCTTGCTCAGGCTGGTTTTGAACTCCTGACCTTGAGTGATCCACCTGCCTCGGCCTCCCAAAGTGCTAGGATTACAAGCGTGAGCCACTGCACCCAGCCTATCTAAAATTTATTAAGAGCGAATTATGTGCCATTATGCCACAAGGTATTTTTATTGATTATTTAAATAACATTGCAGAAAATTGACATAATTATTTACATTTGTGTTGTCTCTTTAATCTTAATTAATTTCAGTGTCATTTTTATATCCTTTTCTACATATCTTTATTTTTTCATATTTATAATTTTTAATATCTATTTGCTAGTTCAGTGAATTGATATGCCATAAGTTTGCTTAACTTTTCCTAAAGGAAGTTTTAATACGAACATTAAACTCTTTGAAGAGAGAAAAAATATGAAGGTTTTAAGTCTAATTTTCCAGAGTATCGATTAGCCAACAAGACTTGTTATTTTAAATAAAGTTTATTTTTGAAATAAACCAGAATGATTGCAGAAACAGACAGTGTGGGTATATAATATGTAGTTAATGTGGTGGTAAATACCAGTTCCCTGTGGTATCATTTTAAGTAAATGATAATAACAAAGCTATGATTGTAAGGATTAATGAGCAGTTTGCCTACTATATTAAACTCCATAATAATTATCCTTTTAGTTTATCCATTAATTGTCCTTTAAATGGCACATCAAGTGGTAAGCACTCAAGTGTTACAAAGCAAAGTTAAAAAAGTGATACATTTGTTAGTGCTTTCCACCGTAATTGGAAAAAAAAAAATCAGATTAAGCATAGCCGAATGGTTTTGTTCCCAAAGAGTAAATTTAAAAAATTAAAAATATGCATCTTACTGTCTTCCTTAGCCAAAAAAAAAAAAAAAACCAATCTGTTTTCCTTGCATAGACAGCGTTTGATAGCATTTTTGTCCATTTAGTATGTCAGAGAATATAAATATAAACACTTTTACGTAAGGTTAATTCTTAGCACCTATCATCATCTGAGACATTTCCGTATTAGGGTAAGTCAGTGAACCATTTAATCCAGTATCTGGTCTTTGACAGTAACCAATGTTGAGTACATTCAAAACAGACATCTTATCTCCATAAATGTACTTAATCAGGCAATAGTGAACCATTGGGTAAGTTATTGGCCCTGTGACTAAAAATCCCTTACAATTTGATCCTAGCATGTGATTTTACAAATACCACATCTACTTATTACATTTTTGTAGGAAAAATATGTTTCCATGTTGTTTCAGTCATATCCTTTAATAACGAAAGCCACAGATGAAGAATACACACACAGCCAAAAGGTGCATGTCTTTATTACCCTACAGATCTTGCTTTCTAGATTCATGGATTATTTCCTTGTTCTTGGAATAATGGAATAGATGAATAAAAACTCCATAGTTGAAACCCAGGCTCCATTCCCCTTTACTTTCTCCCTTCCGGATCTTCTTTGTTCTTCCCTGTCTTTTAGATCTTTCCTCATATGAGCGTCCCCTGCAGTGTCATTCTCTTACTTCCCCTTCCTCATTATCCACTCTCCTTTCCTACCTCATGGCCTGTGATCATTTTCCTATTATGTCATTAAAAAAAATGAACCTGATTCTCAAAGTGAGCCTGTATCATTAAGAGTTATGAAACACTGGCTGGTTGGCTCGGTTGGTTGTCAGATGGTGCTAATGAGATCCAGGTCAGGGGTGCGTCCCCATATGGGACTGTTAGTTTTTTCTTTGTTTAATGGCCTCAGACTGCACCCCTGGCTTTGACCAGCTCTCTCATAAATGTATTCAAGTGGTCAAAGAGAAGTGTAGGTAGCTATGTACAAATGCAATCATGCTATTGGAAAACCCACAGAAACTTTGCTTCCAGTGGCTATTCAATTCAACAAATGTGTTAATTATTGGCCTGTAAATTATTAACTAAAATATGAGATAGTCTGAAATAATGGTACTAGAAAGTATAGACACACAAAGTATGGAGCAGTTAAATCTGATGGGGGAATCTGGGAACATTTCATAGAAGAGATGGCAGTTGAACCTGCCTGTGTAATATTTTGCCAACTAGAAAATACACATAAAATAGGAACATATTTAATGTTTTATCTGCTATGTATATGAGGTTATTGGAAGAGCAGAAAAAGAGGGAGGTACATATGGGGAAGAAGGACATTCATTTAATGAGTATTTATTGAACACTTACTACGTACCACTACCTATGCTGGGCATGGGGAATTTAGAAATGAATACAATATCAACTCTAGAAGTGCTTACAGTCTTCTGAGGAAGATAGACAAATAGTTAAAATACAATGTGGGAAGTTCTGTAGTTAAGGTAAAGGTATGAAGAGGACCTTGCTCCCTTGCTTTGAAAGAGCTAGAGCTTCCAGATATGGCAGACATTGCTAATTGATGATGGCTCCATTTTCCACTGATGAAAGATGGCTCCAAGGTCATGTTTTATATCTTCCCCCAGCTATAGCCAATTTGTCCAGGATTGGACATCTGAATAACACACACCCACCCCACAGGCACAAATAAAGAAGACAAATCAGATTCTCTGTCTCTGGGAAACGTGAACCAGGAAATACAAAAAAAACAACAGTGTGGGTGTTGAAACAGAAGGGATGTTGGAGGAATTAGGAGGAAGCAGAGTTGTGAGTAGAGAAAAGATGCGTAGCATAGGGGAGAGGATAAGGCAGTTACAATTGGTAGTGAGTAAGGCCTCTGGAGAGGAACAAAAACATGTGACAAAGTGACCAGGCAGATCATACAGAGAAAGAATCTGGTTCCTAAATAAATCCCTAGGTTTCTTCCAGTGTTCCTGTTCCCATTCCCATTCATGCAGATTATCGCACAGCAAATCCCTTCTCAGGGTCTCAGTGAGACTCTGGTCCTTTCACCCAAAAGGGCTTATCTGAAGCACCAGGTTAGGACCCACTGGAAAGGACTCATCAACTTGGGTAGATTTGGATTACCCAAGGGCAGTTACAAGATCGGCATTCTTCACTTCGTGCAATGAACTTGTTACACACCAGGGTGCGTGATGACTCATTTTTGCTTGTGATTTATATTTTAATGTCACAGATATTTTTCTTCATTTTTTCATCCTGATAGTCTTCATTTAACAAGAGGCATGCATAAAATCGTTAGGGGCTCGTTTTCTGTTCCCATCACAGCACCAGTCGGCTGCTGCCTCTCGGCTACCTGTATACATGCCAGCTCCTTTTTAGACTGTGCGTTTCTGGAGGACTGAGGTCGTGTCTTTTCTGTTCTGCCTCTCTAAGATCAGGCCAGACTCAGACTTCAGACTAGCAACTCGGTTAACTATTATATTTGCTGAATGAAGTACGTGAATTCCAAAGGGTTCTCAGAGTTCTTTGTTGTTGTTTTTATTTTAAAATACAAGTACTACAGTTTGATGGAATGGCCATGATTTGTTTTACAAACACACACACACATACCCCTTCTTTCCTTGATAACCGCTCCCCTCAGAAAGAAAACAAAAACAGAAAGACTTGCTAAGTGAACGTCTAAACAGTTGGACCAACCAGCCTCACACCAGGATGAAGAACCTTCTGGCAAATGCTGGCCAGCCAGCCAGCCCCCTTTCTATCTTCCTGAAGTAGTGCAGTGCCAAGGTTGCTTCAGGCCAGGAGCTAGTCCAGTGTCCACCCAGGAAGCCCTGAAAACTTCGAGGAGTCTAGGGTCTAGAGAACCGTGTGCCAGGTCCACTCTGTCCATCACAAGCCTAGGAGAGGCTCTGTCAGTCATTGGGAACACAAACTTTCGTGAGTGCCTTTTGTCTGCTAGACCTAGGTAGATGTCTGAGCCGGGATATTCATTCTCTCTCTCTATGTTGCTCTCTCTCTCTCTCTCTCTCTCTGTTTCTCTCTCCTTCTCTCTTGCTCCACCCCTCATTCTGTCCCCCTCCCCATCTATTCCTTATATTGTCCAAGTTTCTTTTTTCTATTTATTTTGGTCTGTCTGTCTCTGAGGACATCTAATCAAATGTCAGGTGATCCTTTTTTATTTTGGATATGTTTTCTCTTTTTTCTGAACTTGCATTTTATACAGAGGTGTAGAACATACATAGAACAGTGTACACAATATATATAGCAGCTCAGTGAATTTAGCAGAAAGCAAATGCCCCCTTCACCTGGCCGAATGCTGCTCCTTCTCCAGGTCTCAAGTTAAACAGTTTCCTACTGAAGCCAGGCGCTGCCCTCCTGGGTGGGGTTGCTGCCCCAGGACTGTGCTCTCTCCCAGCCCCATTCCTCTCCTCTCTGCTGGCGCTGGGGCCCTTGCAGTCCCTGCCCACTGCCTGTCTCTCCTACTCCACTGTGCTCCCCACAGACTCAGGGCTGAGCCCGCCTTGTTCCTCAGCCCAAGCACAGAGCCTGACACGTAGCAAGTGCTAAATAAATATTTGAATGCGTAGCTGAGGTATGGAGGGAATGAAGGAGAAAAAGGAAGTGAGAGAGAAATTTGTTTTCTGTTATCAAGGAACTTACTATAGGGGAGACAAGTTCAAAATATAGATCATTATATTATGATAATGACTCAGGGAAGCTCAGGATATGGCGGCAGGATGAAGAACTTTCAGTCTTTTGAACTAGGACTTTTTTGCTTTGGTTGTTTGGTTTGTTTTTGTTTTGTTTTGTTTTTTTCCTAAGCTTTGACTTAGAAATAGAAGTGTGTTTCCCAGGGCAAGGTGTGCCTTACTGAGGGAACACTTGCCAAGTGCAGAGGCATAGAGGTGCACGGAACAGCTGAGAATGCTCAGGCAGGCTGTAGTCAGGATTGGGTTTGGAATAGTGGGAGATGGGCCAGGAAAGGAAGGTAGGGCTGGGGATCCCTGACCAGTAGCCCAACCAGATCCAGATGGTGTGGACAAAGTCCCAGGCCCACCCCAGAATTGCTGCAGGTCCCGTCCCCTAGGCCTGCTCTGCTTAACTGAACCTGCTGGGTCTCTGGGAACATCGAGGCGGCAGTTAGAAAGGTAAAAGGGAAGACGTATGAACTTTGGAATAGAGGGGTCCAGGTCGGAGTCCCAGCTCTGTCTCTTAGTAGTTGTAAGACCTTGAACCTTTGAACCTGTTTCCTTAGCTGTAAAATGTGATAATACGAGTTATGAGCATTAAATGGGAAAAGTGATTTATAAACTGCTCTGTCCACATATTAGGATACAGACCCAGTGTTTCTATAATGCTCTAAGGGTTTTGTTAAAAGGAACTTTAAAAACAAACAAAAAAATGAACAGTTATACTGATTTATTATCCTTGGTCTTCGTTTTCCTGGTTGGTAAAGTACAGGGCCCAATACCCATTGCTTAGTTCAGGCCAGTTTCCTGTTATAATGGCAGATATTACCACCCGGCAGGGGTTGTGAATGAGGTCCCTGTCACAAAGCACATGGCCTTGTTCCTTAATTGCCAGGGTGGAATTAATTTGCTCTTCCTGTTTCTCTTGTGACAGGAAGTAGATGTCCTTGAATTTCAGTTGATTAATGGAGGCCTCTGAGCAGAGTGCTCCAGCCTCTCTTGCTTTTAATCCTTATGCAATGCAAGGCCCTAATTTGATAATTTTGCTGTTTTTTAGATGGATCACCTACTGGTTGAAAATATTGAGCGGGAAACGTTTCATCTCTGCTCCCGCCTCATTAATGGGCCGTACCGACGGACGGTGAGAGCCCTGGTATTCACATTAAAGCACCGAGCTGAAATCCGGGCCCAGGTGAAGAACGGCTCATTGCCAGTCGGCACGTTTGTACAAACCTACAAAAAGTGACCTGGGGACGATTCTAACCCTGGGACGGGCAGAGAAGAAATGGGCCTCTCCACCATTCAAAGACACTTTTGAGTTTGGGTGATGGCTGGTGCCGGCTGTGCTAGATTTTCCCCTGGTGCCGTTCCTTTGCAGACAGGACGCAGAGAGCCCTGGGAGACAGGCCTGCAGGAACGTGCTTCATTAGCTACAGCGCTGGTGCTGCCTAACAGGACGCACACTGGCTGTCACTAGGAAGCACCGTACGGTTGCCATCACCCAACGCCGTGAAAGGGTGATGGATTTCACTGTGAGTGTGCCAAGGACACCTCTAAACTTCCCCCATGTCAGGCAGATGAAGTTACTACTTTATTTCACCACCCCGCAGGTAACTGAAACTCAATTACTGCCGCTGCTCACTCAGTTCCATCCCCCTGAGTTTAGATAGCTCTGGTGCCTCTCAGAACTCCCCTGTCTGTTCTCTTTGCTCTACCCCAGGGGTGAGCCTGCCAGAGCCAGCCGACTACCCCTTCTTCCCAGAGCTCACTTATCTGAACGTTTCAGCTTTCCCTGGAAGACCTTCTGCGTGGTCTCCAGAGCCCCCATGCTGAGGCTTCTAATGAGGAACTGGCCCGAAGCCTCCCACACCTCAGGGTTTATTTGAATATGTTGGCTCTCTCAGTTTAGGGCTCTGCAGAAGATACATAATGAAATTTCTCTTGAAATGAATTACTGCAGTAGAAAAAAATACATATATACAGATATTTTAAAATGAAATATCTCTATACAGGCCTGAACAATTATGTAAATGATATTTGCTTTTTTAAAGTAATAATAAACTGGGACTTTTTTCCTAAAACAAAAGGTGGGGTTTGTTCATTGCAAAGTGTTTTAGGATTGAGAAAGGTTACAGTTGGTGAAATGAAAGAATGATGGAACAAGAATTTGAGGGAGGTAGCAAGAATCAAGGAAGGTTTTTTAGATGAAGGGAGACTGGATCATGTTTGTAATCTGAAAGGAAGGAGCTAATAGAAAGGGAGAGATTTCAAATCCATAAAAAGAGGGATGGGCTGAAAGGCAAGAGTGGAAGGGAAGGGGCTAGTGTTATTGTCCACCTTCTGAGTGCTGGGTACTTTTCCTAAAATAGCTTATTATTGATAACATTTCCGTGGATCTTTATATAGTTTTGTAAACATCCTGTTTAATTCTCTCACCTATTAAGTAAGTATTGTTGTTTTAGTTTTTTAGATCTATTCATTTATTCAACACCCATTTACTGAGTTCCGTGGAATACGGTGGATGCTGAGCAGTAGCTACAGATGAAACCCTGAGGCTCACGGAGCAGAAGTACCTTGTTCAGTTTCCCACTGTGGGTAGCTCTTGGAGCTAGAATAATAATTAAGCACTTACCCCGTGCCTAGCACTGTGGTAAACTTTTTACGAAAGGAAAATACCCAATTTAAGATGAGGAAAGTGAAGCTCAGAAAGGTAACTCACTCAAGATCACACAGATAGTGAATGATGGGTCTAGGATTCAAAACCCAGGTCTGCTTGACTGTGTGCCGTCTCCTTGATTGGTCTCATCTGCTATCATATTTTCAGGCATCACTTAATGTGCTGATGACATTCCGGTTTGTATCTTCAGCCCAAACCTGTCCCCCAGGTTTCAGACACTATCTCCTAGACATCCCATGGACATCTCAGATGTAACAGGTCTTCTCTCAGTTGGCAATACTGGCAACCCAGGTGCTCCAGCAAGGAACCCAGGGGTCAGCCTAGATGCTACCTCTCCCACCCTAAGCCAACCAAATCCTAGTTTTGTTCCCCAAGAAAATTTGGAATATCCTGCCTCTTCTCCATCTCGGGCATGACTTGAGGACTTTATCCTCTCTTGCCCAGATGCTTACATGGCCTCCTAACTGATCTCTCTGCCTCCAGCCTTACCTTCTTTGAACCCACCTCTTTATGCTATAAACAAAGCAACATATCAAAACTGGAAATCCCACCATCACTCCCTTATTCAAATCCATCAGTAGGTCCCAATCACCTGTAGGATAAGGTACATGCACACTTTGGTTTGCAAGGCTGTCTGTGATCTGGCCCCTTCCTTCCTCTCCCTCCTTACCTCCTTCCAATCCCTGCCCCAGACTTGATCCTCCATCTTCATGAGGCTGCTTGTAGTTCTTCACCGCAGCAGGTTTCTTGAAGCATCTGAGTGTTTGCACGTGCTGTTTTCCCTTTCTGGAATGCTACTCTCTACCTAATTCCTTTTCCATCCCCTACCATAATACTCTGCATACTGCTCTGTACGCATCTGCGTGTTCTGTGCTTGTGCTGATGATTCTGTCTCCCTACTAGAGTCTGACCTCCCTGAAGTCAGAGATCCTGTCTCTGTCATCGGGTATCTTCAGTGCCTAGAAGATACCCAATGCATTCTTGTCCATCCTAGGAACCAATCAATACTTGTGAAATTAATGGATGTCCAGATATCTGTCTCTTGCTTGTTTCCCCTTAGTCTATTTTCCACAGAGTAGCCTGAATGAGCTTTTTTAAATGTAAGACAAATCATATCTCGTCTCTGTTAAAAAACCTTCCAGTGGCTTCCATCTCACTTGGTGCAAAATCCCAATCCTTACCATGCCCTACAAGCCCCAATACGATCTGGCCACTGGCTGCCTCTTTGACCTCATTTCCTAAGATTCTCTCTCTTTCTCACACCTCTGTGGTCCCACTGCCTCCTTGCTATTTTGCACACACGTGCGAAGCGTGCTCCTGCCTCAGAACCTTTGCATCCACTGTTCTGACTGCAGTGCACTGTCCCCATGTATCTGCACGGTCCTGTCCTCACTTGATTCAGATCTCTCTTTCCCTTATCAGAAAGGCCTTTGCTGACTACCCTAAATAAAATAGCGCTTCTTCCCGACTATTCTTTAATGCTCTTCACTGCTTTATTTTTCTTCAGAGTATTTATTACCACTCGACACAGTTATTTATTTGTCTTTCTCCCCCCCTTCAAGGATTTAAGCTTCATAAAAGTAGAATTTTGTTCTGTTCCCTGCTATATCTCCAGCACCTGCAAACTAGGTCTCCATAACTATTTATTTAATAGTTGAATGACTGGTTGTGGGCATATCACAGAGGCATCTAATTCAATCAGGGAATGCTTCCTGGAGTAGGTGATGTCTGTGTGCAGCCTTAAGAGGCAGAAGTAGTTAATTGGGTGGTTGAGGTGCATGCCTGGCAGAGAAAGCAGAATATGGAAAAACCCAGAAGTGACGATATGTGGAAGGTGATTGGCATGACTGGAGTGAAGAACAAGTGCAGGAGAGTAGCTGGAGATGAGACAGGAGAGGACCAGGCAAGGACCAGGACGAGGTTTGAAGGGTCTTGAGCATGAGGTGCAGGCGTTTGGACTGAGTCCGAGCAGAAACTGGTCAGTGTTGTGCTGATAGGCTGTGTGGAAGAGAAGCTGGGGCAGGGGGAGAGACTGGAAGTAGAAAGCCTCAAGTATAAACCAGAGTTCTGCTAACTTAGGAACCCAGAGTAAGTTGAAAACAGTTGCTCTCTGGCTGAAAGGCTTCAGTGGTGGTATTTGGAAAGTGAAATAATTGCAGAGATGTGCTTTGGGGATTTGGAAAGCAGGCTGTGTTATTTGAGGCTGTTTTCTCCTTGGTGCATGTGCGGAGTTTCCATGAACGCTAATGGAGCCATTCTGACACTTGCTGAAGGGAAGGAGGCTTGCAGACATCCATCTGAGCTTGCCCAGCCACTAAGAAGCACCTCTGAGCTTCAGCCTGTTAAAAATGAAAGGGTTGCTCCTGAAATGGGGTGAGAGAAGTTCCTGGGACCTCCAAGTTACCTGTAAGTCAAGGTGTGAATAAGTCTTCTTGTGTTCAGTTGCTAGAGGAAATTTGGGCAAGTAAATACCACTAGAGTCTGCTCCAGCAACCTATCGATTCTTTTCTTTTGGTGGTTAAACTGGAGGTTCTAGTCCTTTGGGTAGGGGCTGAGTGAGTCCCTTTATTTTCATTCATTCACTTAAACAAAGGTTGCCCATCTTCTATGTGCCAAGGACTAGACTGGCACTCAGGAAACAGCAATAAAGGAGATATAATGTCCTCCCTTGAGGACCTCTTAGTCTGATGGGGAGACAGATACATAAGTAAGTAATTATAGCATAGCATATTGTGTGTTTACTATAGACATTTATTTAAAATATTGAGAAAATGGGGAAAGGAATGATTTATACCACTCAGGGAGGAGGAAAGTCTTCACAGAGGAGCTCACGTTTGAACAAAGCCAGAAGGATAGGTAGGAGCTCTTAGCCTGGGACTCAGTCTGTGCGCAAAGGCACGGAAGTGCCAAGTGCATGGCTTCTTTCTGTAAAGGCAAATGATATGAGGTGGTTGAAGTATGAGGAATGCTGGCGAGAAATGGGATAAAAAAAGTAACCCGGGCCTTGGAGGCTTTATCAAGGATTTAGCCTTCAGAGTTCAGATCATGGCAGACCATGAGAAGTTTTTGAGGAGGTGAGGGACCTAGTCAGACGTATATTTTAGAAAGATAAAAATATTCCTACAACAGCAGATATTTTAAGAAAATTTTAAACATTCAAAAGAAACCCAACAACTTAAGGCAAAGGAAAGAAAAGTTTGAGATTGAGTAAATTAGAGATATTTTTTTTTTCGACAAATGAAGTTTAGAGTTGCCCAAACAGATATCATTAGAGAGTCCCAGGTTTGAAAAATGGCAGGAGGCCCAGATAACGTATTTACTGTTTTCAGTGTGAAGGAACAGGCAGCTGGCTTTTTTTCATTTATAGAATATCAGGTTCTTAAACTTGTGCCTGTCAACCCTGGTTTTCTTTTGCTGCAGCCTCAGGCCTCAGAGCCTCACTCTGAGATTTGTAATGTGTTTTGGATGTGTTTATCACAGCCAGATGGGGCGAGGGCTCACTTTGTTACTGCCCATTATTGCTATCGAAGGGAGTCCATCCAGAAAACAAGGCTTTGGGGGCTTCAATTAGTTTGGTGACACTGCCTTGGTTCCAAAGGAGAGACCGTTTGATTGGATGACATTCTGTTTTCTTTTAAATCAACCAAAATGACACAATTGCTGTCAGGGGTAGACTTACTCATAAGCTGGGGAGGTTGGTTTCAAGAACCAAGAAAACTGAGATATCCAATCAAATGCTGGGGTTTTTCATCTTGTTAAAATCATTCATTCAGTGCCAGGTACAAGTGTCACAGGGTTAGATAAGACTTAGTCTCTGGCCTCAAGAAGCTCACAGTCTAGTGAAGGAGACAGACAATAAACAGACCATTTTTTTTAAAAGGCAAACAATTATGACTTATGGGAATTCAGAGAAAACAAATAAAAGGGGCTGGGTGCGGTGTCTCAAGCTTGTAATCCTAGTGCTTTAGGCGGCCAAGGAGGGAGTATCACGTGAGGCTGGAGGTTTGAGGTTACAGTGAGCCATGATCAAGCCACTGCACTCCAGTAGCCTGGATGACAGAGCAAGACTCTGTCTTTAAAAAGAAAAGAAAAGAAAAGCTAATAAACATTCAGAGATGCTCAGCTTCACTGGTAATCAGAGAATGGCAAAGATGAATGCCATCCTTAGAGACCTAAAGGATGCAGGGGGGCTGATACCCATATCACTCTATTTAACTCACTGGTCTGGCCCCAACAAAAAGCAGATGGGTCCTGGAAGATGACTACAGCAAAATCCACCAAGTGGTGTTCTCATTGCAGCTGCTGTGCCAGATGTGACATCTTCCCTAGAAGACATCAACATGTTCCATGTTCTCAGGTACATGGTATGTAGCCACTGATCTGATGAATGTTTTTATTTCCTTCCTTGTCAGAAAGGAAGATCAGAAACAGTTCATATTCACTTGGAATGGATAAGAGTATACATTTATGGTCATGCTCCAGGGCTGTTAACTCTCTTGCCCTCTCACAACCTATCTGAAAAGACCTGTCCTGCCTAGACATCTTGTAGACCATCACATTAATCCAGTATGTTGATAACACCAGCTATTGAGCCAGATGAGTAAGAAACGTCAACTATATCGGAACCTTTAGTGCGACGTACGCATTGCTGAGAGAGGAGAATACCCTATGAAGATTTAGGGGCCTGACAGTGAAATTTTAGAGGCCAGTGATCTGGATATGCTAAGGACATTCTCTCCAAAGTAAAAGACAAATTATTGCATCTGCCACCCCTACCATTAAGAGGGAAGCACCATGCCTGGTGGGCCTCTTTGGGTTTTGGAGGCAGTGTATTCTACTGGGAATCCTGCTCCATCCATATGATGGATGACACAGAAAGCTGCCAGTTCTAATTGGGGCCCAGAGCAGGAAAGGGCTCAGTAGCAGGTCCACGCTACAGTACAAGAGACCATGCTGCATGGGCCAGATGAGCTGGTGGAACCCATGATATTTGAAGTATCTGTGGTGGGAAAAGATGCCTGTGGAGTTTATGGCAAGGCCCAATTGGAGAATCACAATGTAGACTCCCAGAGCAGGGCCATGCCATCCATAGCCAAGAATTATACACTTTTCGCCCAGGTGCAGTGGCTCATGCCTGTAATCCTAGCACTCTGGAAGGCCGAGACAGGAGGATCGCTTGAGCTCAGGAGTTCAAGACCAGCCTGAGCAAGAGCAAGACCCTGTCTCTACTAAAAATAGAAAAAATTAGCTGGGCAACTGAAAATAGAAATAATTAGCCAGGTGTGGTGGCACATGCCTGTAGTCCTAGCTATTCGGGAGGCTAAGGCAGAAGGATCGCTTGAGCCCAGGAGTTTGAGGTTGCTGTGAGCTAGGCTGACACCACGACACTCTAGCCTAGGCAACAGAGCAAGACTCTGTCTCAAAAAAAAAAACACACACCACAATTATATACTTTTCAAAAAACAGCTCCTGACCAGGGATCATCAAATTGGCTGTGTGGCCAGCTCATGTGCCCATCATGAGCTGGATTCTACCAGATCCACCATGTGATAAGGTCAGGCAAGGCCAGCAGGGAGCTGCATGAGCAGGTGGTCCAGACATCTGTGTCATCCACTACCTTTGCACCACTACCTCACCCTCAGCCCACGCCTATGGCTGCTGCCTGGGGAGCTCCTTATATCCAGCTGATGGAGGAGGAAAAAAAGCCAAGCGCTCTTCATGGATGGGCTGGCTCAGCATGTGTGAGCAAGACAGAAAGACTGTGGCTGCACTGTAGCCCCACACAGGGATGTCCTTGAAAGACAGAAGCGGGGGACATCCTTTCCATGGCAGAGCTTTGGATAGTGTACCTAGCCATCCACTTTTTGTGAAAAGAGAAAGGGCCTAAGGTTAGACTATACATGGATCTCATGGGCAGTGGTAAAGGGCTTGGCTAGTCGCTAAGGGGTCTGGAAGGAATAAGACTGGAAAATCGGGGACAAGGAGACCTGGGGTAGAAGCATGTGGATGGACCTATGGGAGTGGGCACCAAGTGTGAAGATCATTGTATTCCATGTAAACACCCACCAGAGAGCGTACACCATGGAAGAAGCACTGGACAACTATTTAGGCACAGTTGATACCAGCCAGTCTCTTGGAGGCCCCCCAGAGTCGGCACAATAGGGGCACAAGCAGAGCAAGCATGAGGCATGGAAAGAGGGGGCATGTGGGCCCAGTAGCATGGTGGGCCCACTTGCCAAGGCTGATCTAGCTATTGCTGCTGCTGAGTGTTCAACCTGCCGGTAAGAGACCAACTCAGAGTCTCAGATACCTCTGCATCCTTTGGGAGAACAACCAGCCACTTGGCAAGTTGGTTATATTAAACCCCTTCCACCCTGGAAAGAGCTGCGATTCATTTTCACTGGAATATGCGTTCAACTTTGCTGTTTGTGGGGATTTCATCCAGCACAACCCTTGAAGGATTTGTACAATGTTTAACCTACTGGGATAGATTACGGGATCCACAGATTATGGGGCAGTCATATGGGGTCCCCTATGATTGTAGCAAATGAGGTACGGCAGTGGGCACGTGGCCACAGGGCCACTTGTCCTTTCACATAACTGCACTGTCCTTACGCTGCCAGCACAGAACTATGTGTTGAAGGCACAGCTGGGGCACCAGGTCAGAAACGACACCCTGAGAGGATAGAGTGCCGTCCTCCAGGGTGCAGCACCCATTCTGAATCAAAGACATTACGTGGTGCTTTGTCTGCAGCAGGTAGGACGCATGGGTGCAGGAACCAGGGATGGAAGCCGGAGTGGTTTCACTCTTCCCATCGCTGCTGCTGCTGAGCAGTGGAGAGCAGGGAGGTAGATCTTTGTACCCACTTCATCCGTATGGAAGCCTCCTGGTACTCTCCTGCCCAATATTTATTAAATACATAGAGAAGTGCAGGGGCCATGAGCTGAGCAGGACATGGTGCCTACAGGCTCAGCCCTCCTCAGGGCTCAGGGTCTAGGTTATGCGTCCTTGTAAGTCACTGAGACCAGAAGAGGTGCTGGCTGAGGTCAGAGGACTCTAGACTGAATAGCAGAAGAGGGAGATGATGAGGATCAGTTGTGGCCTCAAGACCGGTCACAGTGGTGGAGGCCATAGTTTGTCCCCATTGACTTTCCTCCATGAGTTTTCCCCAGGAAAAGAGGCCCACGAGGACGTAAACCAAGAAGTGACGCCGAGCAGCGCAGGGTGTGGCTGTAGTGGATGCTCTCCTGTCCCATCCAGACTTCCCACCCCCACACCCGCCCTGCCCCCCAGCTCATGGGTGTGCTCGAAGCCAGCGGCGGCCCTCAGCTGAAGAGAGTTACCTCACCTGAGGACATGTCCCTCCTTTCCAGGACAGGCCAGTTCAAGGGTATAAAGGCTGGCCCCATGGCTCCAACTCAGAACAGCTTTGAAGGGCCATCCCAGCTTCAGAGCTTCCCATGGAGCCAGCTGAGTTCTTTGTACTGCGTCGGAACCCAGTTTATCTCTGCCCAGCCCTGCTCCTCTCCCTGCCCCCTTCCCAAGAGCAATCCCTGGTAAACCCTTGCATGCTAATCTCCATCTCAGAGTCTACTTTCCAGGGAACTGGACCTGTGGCACAGCTCTTCTAATTGTTGGTAGCCACTCTAGAGCAGAGGTCAGCAAACTTTTTTAAAAAGGGACAGATGGTAAATATTTTAGACTCTGTCGGCCATATGGTCTCTGTCACAACTACTCAAGTCTGCTGTTGTAGTACCAAAGCAGCTGTGCATGATATGTAAATGAATGAGTGTGGCTGTGTTCCAATAAAACTTGATTTACAAAACAGGCAGTGGGCTGCATTTGGTCCATGGGTCTGAATTTGCCAGCCCCTCTAGAGAAATACAAAAAAGTATTTCTCTAGAGCAAACATGTACAAATGTTTTAGTTGCAACATGGTTTGTAATAGCAAAATTTTAGAAGCAATCTAAATGCACACTAGAAAAAGAATGGTTAAATTGTGGTACATCCAGATTTTGGAATATTATGCAACAGGTAAAAAGAATGATTTTAGATCTATATAACAGCACTGTCCAGTAGAAATATAATGCAAGCCACATATATATTTTTAAATTTCCCAGTAGCCACATTAAAAAACATGAAAAGAAACAGATGAAATTATAATTTTTTTTTTTTTTTGAGACAGAGTCTGGCTCTCTCACTCAGGCCAGAGTGCCATGGGGTCATCAAAGCTCTTTGCAACCTCAAACTCCTGGGCTCAGACGATCCTCCTGCCTCAGCCTCCTGAGTAGCTGGGACTACAAGTGTGCAGCCACCATGCCCGGCTAATTTTTTCTATTTCTAGGAACGGGGATCTCGCTCTTGCTCAGGCTGGTCTCAAACTCTTGGCCTCAAGCGATCCTCCTGCCTCAGCCTCCCAGAGTGCTAGGATTACAGATGTGAGCCACTGTACCCAGCTAAAATTAATTTTAATAATATATTTTGAACACAGTATACCCAAAATATTATCACTTTGACATATAACCAATATAAAAATTATTAATAAGATACTTTACATTCTTTTTTTGTATTATACTAAATCTCTGAAATGTGGTGTATATTTTATAGCACATCTGAATTTGGGCTACCTACATTTTCAAGTGCTTACAGGCACATGTGGCTAGTGGCTGCTGTATTGGAGAGCACAGGTCTATAATTACTGACATGGAAACATCACTGGGACATACTATTAAGTGAAAAAAGGAAGTTGCAGTACCGTATGTACGGTATGAACTGTTGATGTAAGGGAAAAAAACTATTTCCCCAGGAACATATTGGGGAAAGCAAGAAAAAAAGAAGATATGTACAGATGCATACCCAATTTAAAGAGAAGTTTTAGATGGGGGAGGGGTTATTCATCAGGAGGGGCTCACTCCTTACCTGATTTTTTTATAATAAACTTTTTATTTTGGATTAATTTTAGAAATACAAAAAGTGGCAAAAATAATCCAGAGAGTTCCTATATGTCCCTCACCCAGTTTCCACTATTGCTAACATCTTAATGTGGTATTATACATTTGTCAAAATTGAAAGTGCACCGTTGGTACATTACTATTACTGCCAGACATCATAGTCTTCCCAAGAAATGTGCTTTTCTGTTCCAGGATTCAGTGCAGGATCCCACACTGCATTCATTTCTCGTGTCTGTCCCGGCTCCTCTGCTCCATGACAGTTTCTCAGTCTTTCCTTGTTTCCCATGACCTTGACAGTCTTGAGCAGTACCGGCCAGGTATTTGGTAAAGTGTCCCTCAATTTGGGGATTATGTCCCTAAATGGGGATTACGGGTTTTGGGGAAGAATCCTCCCAAGGCCAAGTGCCCTTCTCATCGAGTCACACCATGTCACGTGGCATCCACAGGGCTCACCACCGGGGATGCTGGCCTTGAGTGCTGGTTAAGGTGGTGTTTGCCAGCGTCTCCACTGAGAACTGCTGTTTTCCCCTTTCCATCCTCGACTCTTTGGAGTCACCGAATCCAGACTGCATTCAAACATCAGGCGGCGGGGTGCGGGGGGGGAATTAACCCCACCTCCTAGAGGGTGGAGTATCTACTTATATTATTTGCAAATCTTTCAGAAAGATTTGTCCCTTCTCTCCCATTTATTTTGATAATTTATTTATATCAATGTGGACTCACATAAATTTATTAATATGTTATACATTGGGTTGTAATCAATCTGATTATTTTTTCCACAGCAAAGATAAATTTAGGTACTGTGTATTTTTTTAATACAGAAAACATACAAATAACCGTGTTATGTGAGAAACAAGTTTTCTGATTGGGAGGTGTTTTCTTTCACAGCTCTTCGTGACTGCCTTTGAGTAGGGTAGTCACTGGCTTGTTGCTATTCAACTGGAAAACTTAGGCAAGCTATTTTAACTCTCAGCTTCCTTACCTAAATAAGAAGATGTTTTGGGAACTGGCCTTAGAGGAAAAGAAGGGGATGATGTTTTATGTTTATAAGTGCCCACGTATTTCGTTGCCTAGTAATAGACCTTGGCCGGGCGTGGTGGCTCACGCCTGTAATCCTAGCACTCTGGGAGGCCAAGGTGGGAGGATCGCTGGAGCTCAGGAGTTTGAGACCAGCCTGAGCAAGAGCGAGACCCCATCTCTACTATTATAAAAATAGAAAAATTAGCTGGGCATCGTGGTGCACACCTGTAGTCCCAGCTACTCAAGAGGCTGAGGCAAGAGGATCACTTGAGCCCAGGAGTTTGAGATTGCAGTGAGGTAGGATGATGCCACGGCACTCTATCTAGGGCTACAGAGCAAGACACTGTTTAAAAAAAAAAATAGACCTTAAGTCCTTAATGGTCATCTTCTTTTATTTATGTTGGAAATGAACTCAGAGCTAATAGCCCTTGAGAACATCCTGTAAACATAATCAATATTTATATCCCCTCTTACAACCCCAAGTAGTTCTTCTTCCCTGCTTCTTTACCCCAATAAGTGGAATTTAGTCTTCCTCTTCTTAGCTTTTTCACCTGTGGTTGAAATCTAACCTGAAGCCTGGCATTCGAGGCCCTGCCCTACCAAGCATCTCCCGACGCCTTTGGTCTCATTCCTGTGCTCTCATCTACCTGTGCTACGGCCATGCCGACGTCTTTAGCACTTTGTGTGCCCCCAAATTCCTATGTTGAAGTCCTAACTCCCAGTATGTTAGAAGGTGGCTGTCTTTGGAGACAGAGCCTTTAAAGAGGTAATTAAGGTAAAATGAGGTCATATAAGTAGACCCTAACCAATATGACTGGTGTCCTTATAAGGAGAGGAGAGTAGGACACAGACGCACACAGACGATGTAAGGACACAGCAGGAACGTGGCTATCCGCAAGCCGAGGAAAAAGGCCTCATGAGAAACCAAACCTGCTGACACCCTGATCTTGGACATCTAGTCTGCAGAAGTGTGACAAAATAAATTTCTGTTGTTTAAGCCACCCAGTCTGTGATACTTTGTTATGGCAGCCCTAGTAGAAACTAATACACACTCCCATGAGTTAAAATGCTTCCTGAATACATCCCTCCTCTATGCCAGGCCCTGTGACACGTCCCAAGCCACAGAGATGAACCAGATAGAGGCCAAGTCCTTGATTCATAGCAGTCTGACATAATAGGGGGTGACTGGGGCCCTGTGGGAGCACAGTGGGGAGTGGCAGAGATGCTGATTTTTGAGCTGCGCTTTGACAAGTGTAAAGGAGTTTCCCAGGTAGTGAATGGGACAAGGGCATTGTAGGTACAAAGAAAGACGAGTGCCAATATGCAAGCTAGAGAAATGTCAAAGAACAGGGAACAATAATAAGCGTGATGTGGCTGGAGCCAGAGTGCAGGAAGTGGAGGAAGAGCCTGAAGTGAGATGAAAACAAGGAGGGGCCAGTCTATGAGTGCTGGGCTGGGAGTTTCTAGTAGGAGAATTTTAAAGATTTGGAGATGAGGAAACTCCTAAGTAAAATTATGGTTACACACATTAGGGGCTTATTATGCAGGCAGCTGTTAACTGGCAAATATGGAACACCTATAACACTCAGACACTTTTTTTGTGAGTGTTTTTTTAAAGACAGGTCTCACTCTGTCACCCAGGCTGGAGTGCAGCAGTACAATCATAGCTCACTGCAGCCTCCAACTCCTGGCCTCAAGGGATCCTCGTGCTTCAGCCTCCCCAGTCACTGGGACTACAAGCACATGCCACTGTGCCCAGCTAATTTTTTCTTATTATTTATTTTTTTGTAGAAATGGGGGTCTCTCTGTGTTGCCCAGGCTAGTCTCAAACTCCTGGCCTCAAGTGATCCTCCCACCTCAGCCTCCAGAGTCGCTGGAACTACAGATGTGAGCCAGACACCTGGCTCCAGGCACTTTTTATTTATTTCCCTCTCCACTTGAACGTGAACTTCTTCAGGGCAGGAATTGTGCTTGATTCATTTCTGTGTCCCCAGCAGAGTCTAGTACAGGTCAGAGGCTCAAGACTCATGCACTGAATGAGTGAATTAGAAGCGCAGGCAGGAGTGGGAGCCAAACCCGCCCTCAGCCATGGGTTTCTCATGGTTCTGAAGTTGGTGCTGGGTCAGTAAATGTCTATACGTGCAAGAGCCCCATCACCTTCCTCCTGATGCAGGGAAGATTGCTTCAGTCCTGGAAAACGCATGGCTCACCGAAGGTTTGCTTCAGAGATAAGCAACCTGCCTGGCTGTGGGGGGTGTGACTTATAACTTGAGGCCAGCTCACAAAAGGAAAGTGTCTAGCATTGTAACAGGGGCCTCCAGGCCAGTGCTTGAGCCAATCGAATCAAATATTGGTACTTTTTGGAGATATTATTAATATTTTGGGAGGCTGTGTGGCAGAGGGGAATCAAAGTAACTAAAACCTCAGCCACCATGTAATGAGCTCCTGCTGCATGCTAGAGACTGTGTTAGACACTCTACACTTTTTACCTAAGTCTCACTGTCACCTCCCAAATGCGACCCCACTCCTTAATCTCGCCGTCCCCGATGCCAGAGCCTCTCACCTGGTCTCCTCCTCTAATTGATTCTACACCCTGCAGCCAGGGTAAATGTCTAGGACACACTGCAGGTTATGTCACCATCCTGCTCAGAACCCTCCAGTGGCTCTGATCACACTAAGAGTAAAACCAAGTCCTTACAGAGGCTGCATGTCCTGATCGCTGGCACTGTCTCCAGCTTGTCTCCCACCCCTGGCTCCGGCTGCTCTGGTCTTCCTCTGTCCCTCCACCTCACCAACTGTGCCCCTCCCTTGGGGCATTTGCATTGCTGTTCCCTCTGCCCAGCACACTCTGATCATCCTGCAGTGACTCCTGGTCCTTTAGGTCTTACCTGCTCAGAGAGGTCTTCCCTGGCCACCCTGATTAGGCCCACACCCAAGTCACTCTCTGACACGTCAGTGCTTTTTTTCTTCCTAGGACTTATTACTATCTGAACTTGCCATATTCACTTATTTATTCCCTTGCTTACTTTTTTTTGCCCCTCCCACCAGAACACACTCTTCCTGGGAGCAGCCACCTTGCTGTCTCTCCTCCCCTGGACCTGCAGGGCCTGGCACAGGGCTTGTCCCCGAGCAGGGCTCCATGCACATGTGCGGAGTACATGGGTGCCCAGCTCCCCTGCACACCTCCAGGCTGGCGCACGAGCGTCCACGCAGCCGCGCGGCAGTCTGTGCTGCATGGAGAAGCTAATCCGGAGCGTGTGGACCGCCAGATGGTGTGGAGCCCAGAGCTGAGGCACAGCTTTTATTCGTCTCAGTTTTGCTCAGAATGGGATTAGCGTAAGCACGTCCCAGGCAAGCGGATAAGGTAAAGCTCTGTTAGTTACATTCAGATTTTGTTTCTCTGTTGCAGTCTGGAGCCAGCCTTTTGCTGGGTTAGTCCGACCCGTGGCTAAGGGTGCTGCTCAGAGAGGTCGGCTGGGATGCTTCCCGGTCCCCTCTCCACGCTGACGCCCAGAGTGGCCTCTCCAGCCCCAAGTCCCACCTTCCACACCAGGCAGAAAGCCTTTTACGGGCACCCATTGCCCCCAGGTGAGGCCAGACGCTTTATGATGGGGGAGATGAAGCCGTGGTGACGGCAGCTGCCACACAGCTGTCCTGTGTAACCCTCACAGCAGCCCTGCAAGGCAGCCGAGTATCGTCCTCATCTGACAAATGAGAAAGTGATGGCTCGGAGGGTTAAATGACTTGCCTAGGGCGACTCAGCCAGGAGGCCACAGACAGGCTGCACTCCCGGTCTGGGGGCCGCCTGGACGGGCATTCCAGCACAGGCCGCCTCCCCGCTGGCTGGCGAAGCAGCCGTGCTCCTCCAGTGCCCCAGCTCCCGCCTCTGCCAAACCAGCAAGGCGCTGAGTCAAGGGCAGGTGTCTGCCCTGAGAAACTCCTGTTTCTTGGCTAAGAAGTTTCACTTGCCTTAACCGCTCCACTTTCTCTGCAGCTCCATCAAGGAGCATTTAGCTTTTGGGATGGGTCCTTTTCCACAAAGAAACAGAGTTCTTAAAAATCGCTTTGTAATACTGTGTATAACAACAGTAAAAGCTAACATTTGGAGTATTTGTTAAGTGCCAAGACTGTGCTCAGTGCTTTACATGCATTATCTTGTTTTTTGAAATTCCATTAATTAATTTATTTGAGTAAAGAGCCCCCTACACGTTAAGAAAAAATAGAGATTGGAAAAAGGTGCATGGTGAAAAGTAAGCCTCCCTCTCTCCTCCGCACTCCTGTGCTCCCTACTTCCTCCCCAGAGACCACACTGTGAACAGTTCCTTGTATATCCTGCAGAGAGAGTCCACAGATTACTACTGTGTCATTCAGTCCCCTCAACAGCCCTTACAGCATTCAAGGTGTTATTATCCTTGAATCACATATTAGGAAACTAAGGTTCAGAGACAGGAAGTCACTCTCCCAAGGTCACACGACGGCAAGCAGCAGAGCTGGGAGGCAGCTCCAGACGGCTGATACTGACGCCCATGTGTGGAGGGCCACCCTGCGTCCCACAAAGAGGAGAGGACCGGAAAGGTGAGTTGAGAAGCTGTGTGGGCAGCCAGAGGGACACAAATGGGCTTTTGCTGCGTGCATGGGTCTTGCTGAATTCAGATTTGGGCCTCAGTAAAATGACAAATCATGACCTGTCACAAACCTTGGAGGTTATCAACAGGAAGTCAAAACCTCAAATATTACAATCCTGAATCCTAGTGGACATGAGTTCTTTCTGTTTCCTGCCGTCTTGCACCTTTGTGCCCTTGGTTTGCAGGTGGAGGCATCAGCTGGGACAAGCTGCGAGTCTGACGGAGGGTGCAGGGCGCGGAGTGGGAGGAGCGCTGCTTTGGAGCTGCAAAACCCGGCCCCACCCTGCCCCTCTGGCTGCGTGGCTGGGGCAGGTCCGGCCCCTCCCTGTGCCTCAGGGTCCTCGCTTGTGAGATGGGAATAATTCCATCTCCCTCAAAAGATTTGGGGATCCTCAAGGCAGGTACTGAAGGCCAAATGGCAAGTAGCAGAGCCCCAGGCAACTGCTGTTACTTTTTAGTAATAGCAAAGGAAAGTTGGAGTAAATCTGGTAGATTGACTTGATATAGAACAAGTTGGCTTAATTCACACCTACTGTCTGTTCACTTTCCAGCCCACCCACCAACCTGCATTTGTAAAATCTTTTACAGCTTACAAAATCCTTTCCGTCCAATGTCTCATTAGTCCCTGTCCAACCTCTGTGAGACAGGAATTAGTTCCAGTTATCAGTTCAGGAAACTGAGGTTGCAAGATGGGGAGTGACTTGCCCAGGGTCACAGAGCTAGTGAGAGGTGGTGTGGTCCTCACACCTGGCACGACACTGTGCTCTTGGCTTGGCTCTTGAGCCAGCCACGATCCAGTCCTCTCCTCCTCCCCAGATTCACCTCCCGGCATTCCCTCTACTCTTCAGTCTTTCCAAATGTGTCATCATTCCTCAGACACACGATGACCTTTCCCAACCCCTTGTCTCTGCCCCCGTGGTCCCTGTGGCAGGCACCTGACCCAATGTTTTCATTGTTGTCATCACGACTGTACTGATCATTCCACAGAGTGGCTCAGAGCCCAGGCTCTGGGGCCAGACTGCTTGGGTTTAATGCCTGGCTCAGCCTCTTACTAGCTGAGTGATCCTGGACAAGTTACTTAACGTCTCTGCTGCAGAGATGTTTTCTCAACTGTGTTATGAGGGCACCTCCTGGGATTGCTGTGAGGAGTAAATAATGCATGAAAACAATAAGCCGAGCCCTGGCACAGAATTAGTGCTCAGTATATGCTAGCTACCATTATTTTCTGTGATTTGTATCAGTGATGCCTACCCTCGGCCGGTCCCTGTGCTGGGCGCACCTGGCTGACTCAGGTGCAGTCTCTGGCCTCAGAACCCAGGCGAGGAGGGAGGCATGTTGTAAACACTCCATTACGATGCATTCATTCTGACCAAGCCTCTGTTTTGTTTAGACCTTCCTGTGCCTGTACTGATGAGCCCCGAGGAGCCAGCCCCATTCTGCAGCCACTCCTTCCCCACCAGAGGTGGCCTGGGTCCTCTGTCCCACCCATCGAGTGTCTCATGCATGGGGAATGGCTTTGTCAGCTCCCCCTTCTCTCCATGTTAACCCCGGAGACAGGCTGTTCCCAGAGAGCAAGGAAGCGCCTGCTGCGGTACAATTTATCTCCCTGGGCTGCTTCCCCAGCTGAGATTTACGGGCTGTGCCTGCCACAGTGACCCTGCAGGCTCAATTACAGATGTGCTTCCAGGCTAGACTGGGGCAGCAACCTGCCTGGATTTGCCAAGTGGCCCCGAGGGAGAGCCACGGGCCCTGTCAAACCGGGACCTCAGAGAGCATGGGGCCCATTTAGCTGCCTCGCTTGTCACACCTGAGGAAACTGAGGCCAGACACAGGAAGATGCATTCAAAGCTCCCACCAGGGCAGATGGGCTAGGTGTGAAGTCTCACATGGGCCCCTGAGCACCATCAAGGAAGCTTATTTTGCTATACATGAGTATATGACTTCCTTATTACCCCAATAGCTTTCTTCGTATATAATAAAAATGTTTACTATGGAAAGATGCTTTGAAATATAAACCAAAAGCAAAACATTGCACTTCCATAAACAAAGACCACATTCTATCCCCACAAACACATTAGAAATGTTTCAGGTGCAACCTAAACATTGCCTGGCTTCACTGGCCTATAATTACAAAATGAAGCCCCATTTTTGCCCCAGAGGCAATGACCGCTGAGTCCCCCTACTTCATAAGTAGAAACTGACTTGTCCTTCTCAAAGCCTCCCCCAGTTATTCCTGGGAGTCCCCAAGAGTAGCCACAAACCAGCTGCTCCATTGCGGTCACCATAAGATATTGCCTGTCCTTCCTCTCCAGCTCTGGCTCCTTTTTCATCAACGTCCTCAGTTACTGAGGCCCTTGAAAGGAGTCCCACTGCTGCTGTTAGTAGTGGGGACAGTGTCATCTCCTGGTGCCCCACTCTGCCTTTTCTCTGGGCATCACCACCCCAGAGCAGCAGGGGCTGGGGTGGGCCTCCAGGGAGGGAACCCAGGCCCTTTGACTCCCAGTCCTACAAAGTGCAGAGACTGGAGTCTGACCTGCCTGGGCCCTCCCTGTGGACTGAAAACTCATCAGCTGAGAGTCCTTGGTCAGGCCACCTGCCCTCTCTAAAGCTGAGCACCCTCAATAGTGACATAGAGGTGATAATACCCACTCGTGGGGTGGGGGTTGTCATGAAGGTCACATGAGGCCACAGGTACACAATGCCTAGCATACAGTAGGTGTTCAGTGAATGGCTGTGCTGTTGCCATTACTATTATTGTTATACTGTCTGAGGCTGGATTCCTCCAGGAACAGACTCTGAAACAAGGATTTGAGACAAGTGGTTTATTTGAGAGGTGATCAGAGGAAGCACCTACAGAGGTGCTGGAAGGTGAGATTGGGAGGACAAGAAACCCACAAAGCGTGTGTTAGCAAAGCAGGATTCTGTTGCAACCAGCCAGGGTTTGATTCCACTGAGGCATCCTGGGTGATAGTGCAGAACATGCCTCAAAGTCCCTATCAAGGGGCGAGGGGCTGAGGTATGTATCTGCCAGTCACTGGCTGGCACCTGCTGCGGCAGAATGGACAGTAGCTCGCTGGCAGCTTTCCTGTGCGCATGCCAGGCCTGGTGGCCTCCGAGGCCAGAGAAGGTCCTCAAGCAGGGTCAAGAGAGCTGTCACTTAGAAGCTGTCAGGTCAGCATGCACAGGAATGGTGAACACCGAGGGACATAGGCAGGACACTCCCAGCATCCGTACAAATGCTGCGTAGTATCACGTCATCTGAAAGACAAGATGCTAAAAGCTTCTCCTTCAGGCCGGGAAGTGTAGGAGGAAGGTAAAAGCTACTTGAGACCTAGTTCCAGCTGTCACCTTCAAATTGACTATGTGACCCTGATCTGTGCTGTTTCTGGTCCTCAGTTTCCTCTCCTGTCAAGTGGGGAGTTCAAATCAGATGGATCTTGAGGTCTCAATCAGCTCTCAGAAATTCATCAATTCACTTGGCTTTCGGATTGAGCCTCGCAGCACCCCTTGGGAGGAGGTAGGAAGAGCCAGGGTGACTATCTCTGTTGAGAGCTCGGGACATTCAGACTCAGAAGGACAGTGACTAGGCCAGTGATTCTTAATGTATGGTTCCTCCACCTGCAGCGTCAGCATCACCTGGGCACCGGCTAGAAATGCAAATTCTTGGAACCCACCCTGGACCTACTAAATCAGAAGCTCTGGGGGTGGGACTTAGCCATCTGTGTTTAATAAGCCCTGATTCTGATCCCAGGCATGCTCAGGTTTGAGGCCAAGGTCAGGCAGTGAGTTAAAGGCAAAGCTGGAACTAGAATCCAAGCCTCTGTTCTCCTAGGCTGTCCTCTGAGCTCAGCTTTCCTCCCAAGCTCCACACCCACACCTCTAACTACTTGGAGGACGATTCTGCCTAGATGGCCTTGCATCCTTTGCAAGGCCAAAGGATGCAAGGCCAAGCCTGGCTTTGGTGCGCCCTGGGGATTGTGGAAAATCTCAGCTTTGCAGGAGGGAAAGAACACTATTTTGGAGTCCTGGACACTCTGGCAGGAAGCTTCTAGTTATCCTTTCTGCAGCTACTTACTTCCCAGAGCCACTTAAAAACAGGAACATCTACCAGTGTTGCCTGAGGTCAGAGCTCTTTCCTCTGCAGAGAGTCTAGGTCACAGCACCAAGTAAGGGCTGCCCTGTGTAGGGTTGGGGAGGGTGCAGCGAGTGAAGGATGCAGTGGTGTGATTACAGATCAAATGCTTAAGAGGGGAGGGACTTAGCCAAGATCCCTCAGCCAGATCCGGGCCTCCTGACCAGGGCCCCAATGCACAGAGGAGGCCTTTCAGCTCCCTTGCTCCACCCCAAGCACCTCTCCTGCAGGGGGTCCTGGGATGACCTGTCTGCAACATTCTGTGAATCTGGCTCCAGGCTCAGGAGTACCGCGCTTCCTAGCCTGTTCCTGGTCCGGACACTGGGGATGCAGAGGTGTGAGTCAGACTCGGCTGCTGTCCCCGAGCCACTCACTGAACTATTCCTGGCAGCCTCCCACCCCACTCAGGGCCCTCGCTTCTTCCACCGACTGGGCAGCCCACTGTTCTCGAGCTCGTCTGTGGCAGCTCAGGGCATCTCCCCTTGCCTCAGCCATCCAAGCCCACCGTCACCTCCCATAGTCCTGATGGCCTGGCCTCCCATGCCACGAAAAAATAAGAGCATCACATAGGAGCTCCCTCCACCTGCTCCCTGTGGGAACACGTGCTGCACTGCTGGGGCCTCAGAGGCAGGTGCTGTCAGGTCAGCATCCTCTTCCCCTGCGCTCTGGCCCTTCCTTCCCATCCTGAGACGGGCCTCTCTCTACTCCACTGTTCGCCTTCCACCCTCCCTTAGCTTCTCCTATAATTAAGTGTGCTCAAGGCCTACCTGTCCTAAACAAACAGAACCAAATACAGTCAGCTCGGTGCGATGGCCCACACCTGTGATCCCAGCACTTTGGGAGGCCAAGGTAGGAGGACTGCTTGAGGCCAGGAGTTCCAGACCAGCTTGTCTCTACAGTAAAAGAATGTTAAATGAACTGGGCCTGGTGGTGCACACATGTAATCCTAGTGACTTCAGAGACCAAAGTGGGAGGATTGCCTGAGCCCAGAAGTTCAAAGTTACATTGAGCCAGTGAGCTATGATTGTGCCACTGCCTTTTAGCCTGAGTGAGGCCCAGACTGCTGGCTGCAACATTGCATGCTCTTCTTGGTGTTCCCAATATCATACCCTTCTAGGTCTTGGGTTTTTGTGGACTCCTCTTCATTCATTCAGATAGGATTTAAGTGGCCATCTTTCTTGTGTTGGTCACTGTTCTTGGGTCTGGTGACTCACTGCTGAGCAAGATGGTCAGGACCTGCCTTCAGAGTGTACAGAGTGACAGGGTCCTTGGGGGCCTGCTCTGAGCCCCTCTGCTCTCCCCGCCAAACATGCTCTGTCCTCATAATCTCAGCTACGTGCTGATGACTGCTGAGCCCTTGTCTTCTGCCAGGCCTTGCTCCCGAGCTCCACACCCACACCGCTAACGACCTGGAGACCAATTCTGGCTAGCTGGTCTGCAAGCAACTCAAACTTGCAAAGTCAAAACCAAACTGGTGTCCTCCTTAAATTTCTCTTCCTCCCTTATTAAGAAGAATGAAGCCACCATCCACGTAACTCACAAGCCATAAACTTGGAAAACACTTTTCACTCTTCCCCTCAGCCCCACCTTGCAACCCTCTGCCTTCTACATCCCTGGCTTTGTCTTTCCCGCGGCCAGTGCCCTGGGCCTGCATCGCTGACAAAGCCCCCAGCCCATCTTCCAAATCCAGTCTTATCCCTTCCAAAGCATTGCACGGGCACTGCTAGAAAGATCAAAAGTGAACCTGAACAGCCCGACTGTCAGTGGATGAATGGACAATTTGTGGTGTGTCCACACAATGGATACACATACAGTCCATAAAAAGGAATGAAATACTGATATTAATACATGCTATTGACCCTCATAGCTGATGAGGGTCATAGCGTCATATTGACCCTGACGCTGATGACCCTCAAAAACATTAAGCCAAGTGATAGAAGGCAGACACAAAAGGTCACCTACTGCATGATTTCATTTATACGAAAAGCCCGGAACAGATAAATCCACACAGGTGGATTGGTGGTTGCCAGGGGCTAGGGGAAGGGATAACGGGGAGAAGCTGCATAATGATTAGGGGGTTTTACTTCGGCGTGTTGGAAATGGTTTGAGATGTTGGTTGCACAATGTTGTGATGTACTAAATGCCACTGATTTTGGTCACTTTAAAATGGTTAATTTTATGTTATGTGAATTTCAACTCAATAAATTTTTTTTTTAGATAAATCCAACCTTGTCAGTACCTTTTCAGTTCCCTATAATGGCCCCATTGGTTTTAGGATTAAATTCCAGCTCCACGGTTTGGTTTGCACCCAGGCCCTCTGTGACCCTGCTCCCCACTCCCCTAGGCCTCATCCCCTGCCACTCCCCACACACATTCTTCACTCCACACAGCCCAGCATCTTCTCAAATGCTTCTGGGCCTTTGCACATGCTGTTCCCTCTGCCAAGGACACTTATCCCAACTTCTTCTCCAGGCTCACGCCTCATCCTTTAAAACTATGCTTGGGGATTATTTTCCCTGGGGCCCTTTTTTTGTCTCCCCCATCCCTGGCCAGGGGCCTCTGGGCTCCCTCCCATCACAGTGTTGATGTCCCTGAGTTCTGTCATCTGTTCATGTGCTGTCTCCCACCGGGCTGTGAGCTGCGCAAGAACCTGACTAGGTTTGGCTCATCTGTGCACACGTCAGCAGAGTGGAAAGGAAGAGTCCCGCGTGGAGACAGCAGGCTGTGGGCTCTGGCCGAGGCAGTAAGGAAGACAAGAGCCGGAGGTGGAGATGGAGGACAGTGGTGCACAGCGGAGGGAGCATCCTGTCCCTGTCCCTGAGCCCAGCAGCCTCTTCCAGGTAAGGGTGACATCTCTACATGCAGAGACGGGCAAAACGCAGAGGGGAAGGGGGGGACCCTGACATGGAGGAGGAGCAGAGAACTGAGACCGCGTAGAGCAATGACTCACAGACCGTGCGGAGCCCAGAGCCTTCGCACAAGCTAATCACACGTGCAAACCCGATCTATAGAGCAGGTACCAGACGTGGGGGTCTGAGAGCCCATTCTGTCCCTCCCAACACACTCACACACCATCACAACCACCACACAGCATCACGACCACCACACACTGTGACAATCACCACCCACACACCGTTTACACACACCCAGCATCATTCTCCACAGAACACAGTGAGGAAATCCGTGCACACAGGTGGATCGATGATTCTGGGTGTCACAGCGGCGACAGGCCCGTGTGCAGGCCCTGTGGGCAGGGCTGAGGAGCTCCGACTTCACCCTGAGGGCGATGGGAGCCATGTGGGGCCTGCACCGAAAGACCCTCTGCTGCAGCATGGGGAGGAGCAGGGGCCTGAGCTGGCCCTGGCCAGCCTGCCCAGACAAAGGCCCTAAAGGAGATGAACGGGACCCCAAAGCTCCTGCAGTGCCACGCAGCTGGGAGAGTGTGTCTCCAGGCTGGCGGAACAAGAACCCTCAGGACCCGGAACCTGGAACCAAGTCCGGGCCACCATCCTCACTCATCCTCACATGCACTGGGCTCACGGTCCTGCTGTGGTCTGGGTGGCCTCGGCAGTGGCTGGAGACTACAAGGTTGGGGCAGGCTGGTGGTGGCCGTGGGGATGAGAGAGAAAGGACTGGAGTGAGGATGGGCAGGGGACATGAGGGAGAGGAGGGACCCAAGGCCAGCCGGGGGTCTGACTGGGGTGAGGGTAGGGGGCAGGTGAGGCCGCTCACTGAGACAGAGCACGGAGGAGGAAGAGGCTCAGGAGCACCATGATTCCACCTGCACCTGGGGGGCAGCCTGGCACTGTCGTCCAGAGCAGATGAAGGGACTGCACCAGGGGACGGCTTTCAGTGGAGACCCAGATTGGCAGTAACCAAATGCCATGGAGATGTCAACAAAACCCACGGGATGGCAGAGACTGTCCAGGAGTCTGTGGCTGCGAGTCACCTGCTGGGGTGCAGGCACAGGGCCTCCTCAACCCTGCAGACCAGGCGAGGCTCCCAGGAATCCCACCCGTTGTTCCCCGTCTACACTGGCTCATCTGGGGTGGCCAACCAGGCCCAGTCTGCCCAGGACTCTCCTGATTTAAAACTCAGAGTCCAATGTCCTGGAAACCCCTGAGTCTGGGGCAAACAGGAGCAGGTGACTGCCCTTCGCTTCTCTCAGGTTTAAGGTTTGGGGGATGCCTGTCTTCTGAGTCATCTATAACAGGGAGAGGGTGCCAGGAGGGCCTAGGGACTGGTTTGGGACCGAGGAGGAAAACCGCAGGAAAGCATCTTCTCCCTACCTGGAAACCGGCACCACACAGATGTGACGTCTGTCAGGGCCTGGGGATGAGCTGGCCTTCCAGGTCCCCCGGGCCCTCTTCCCCTCTCTTTCCCCTGCGGGTGGCCCTCAGCTCCCTGGAGATGCCACGCATTCCTCCTTGCGGCCCCACAAGGTGGCGCTGTGTCCAACGCCAGCCCAGGCCTCCGCCAGGTGGGCAGAGGGGCCTGAGCCGCTGAGCAAGGCTCTGAGCCCGGCTCCCCACTCTCTCCAGGCCTGGGGGTTCAGGGACGCGCCCACAGGTCGCAGGGGCCTGCCCCCTCTCCAGGCATACACATTCCGTCACGCTGTCCTGCCAGCCAGACCCCACCGACACTCAGGGCCCTGCAGGAAGGGGCTGGCCAGAGCCAGAAGGGACATGATAGAGCCTCAGTTGCAGTCCCCTTGGGAGACAGCGCACGACACACACACAGGAACACCCATGCGCAGGACCTCATGCGCACATCCCTGCCTCCTGCAGCCAGCCGCCCTGGCGCTGCCCTGGCCCTCCCCGCACACCTCGCTGAGCCTCCTGCTCACGCTCCCTGCCACGCTCGTCACAGCCCGGGGGGCATCGCGTGAGATACTGGAGGAGCTGTTCTGCAGACTGGAGTGGGTGGGCACGCTTGAGGGTGCGGTGAGGGGAACACTAGACACACAGGGACATACACAAACACACCCAAACACACCTGTGCACGCAGCAACACGCAGCCCTCACACCTGTGCCCCAGCCACACACAGGGGAACTTGTTTCCAGCCGCACCTGGGAACGCCAGCACAGGTACACGCGGAGACGCCACACGTAAACTCACCCTGCTGCTCAGGGCAGCAGGTCTGGTCTGGACACCTGACACCCAGCGGGGCCCCTTGCATCGTCCCATTCTGCTGTAAACTGAGCTGGGGGGGCGGGGCCCTGGCAGGGCTTCCCCAGGTCCTGAGCCAGCCCAAGTTCAGCTCTGGCTGCTCCTGCACCCCACCCACACCCCAGCCCTGGTTCCAGCTCCCAGCTCCCAGCCCCCAGCAAGGCCTTCCCCTCCTTGGCCCCTCTCCTGCTCCCAGAGGCTGGACTTTCCTCTATCAGACCTTGAAGGGGCCTTGAGGGACCCTGGAGAGACTTGGGCAGTGAGGGACATACTGGACTGGGGGCCCGGCACACCTAAGTCAGAACTGCCTTTCTACCCGACTGTCTGGGCGACCCAGGGCACCCCGATGAGTCTCTCTGAGTGACACCTATTTGTAAGTAGTGCACCAGAGGCAGACAGGAGCTCTGCTTCCTGTAGAACACAGGGAATTATTACTTTGTCAGGGAGGTGTGGGGCGGGGACACGGGGTAAAAGAAAGGATTTCCACAGCCTGGACAGAGCTGGAGGTGCCCAATGATAGGAGCTGCAGCCCCAGAGACAAAGGGATGAGCCAGTCTTAGCCACCTAGCTCCTTCTCCCAGCCCTGCAAGCTCCTTCACTCCACCAAGGTGCGGATGGATTGGGGGAGGAGTGGGTGGCCAGGAGCATGGGCTGTGGTCTGGGCGTTCATGTGGTGTGCATCTGTGCGTATCTGTGTATGTGTGTGTGTGCACACATGTGCCGTGTGCACGTCTGTGTGGGAGGGGGACTCTTTCCACGTGGCTGAGAGTGTGTGCAAAATCACTCAAATGAGCCTGGTGGTTAGGGTTTGAATCCCAAAACCACTTGTGAGTTTTTTGACTTTGTCTAGGTTCTTCCCATCTGCGTGCCTCAGTATCCTCATTTATAAAATGAGGATTACGATGATAATAATAACTAAATAATGGCACAGGTCTCACAGGCAAGAAAGGGATGATGCGAGTAAAAGCAGTTAGCTGAGTGCCTGGGGTCACACGGTTGGTGTTCAAAACACTGTTAGCAGCTGTTTTACGTATGCAGCAGGCACTACACATTCATTCATGTTCATTCATTCACTGACTCCATCCCTGCGCCAGGTTAGCCCTGTGCTGGGGACTGAAGACACAGGACAAGGTCCTTGATCCTGAAGCTTCCAGAATGATGAGGGGGACAGAACCTAATGCTCGCTGATGGTGAGACAGAGAGGATGTCGAGAGAGGTGGCCGGGAGACAGAGGAGGGGTGAAGAGGCCACTGGAAAAGGAGGGTGGCACCGCGTGGATGCCCCCACTCTGTGCGTACCAGCCCGTTGGAGCCTTCCCTGTTGCTGAACTGTCCCCCTGCTTTCCTGTCTCCAGGCTTCGCTCATGCTGTTCCCTCTGCTGAGAGCACTTCCCCTCCGCTCTGCCTGGTGGAGCTGCACAGCTCGGAGACGCTCGGCCTCCATAGCACCCCTCCCTCCCACTCAGACCAATGGCCCTTGGCTTTGGCCACCAAGCTGATCGGAGAGGAGCCCTTCAATTGACACGTGGCCCTCACGTGCGGTCTCCTGGGGCTACTTGTTTCTAACCTTATATCCATCATCAACTCACTGTGTGACCTTGAAACATGAATTTGCCCCTCAGGACTCAGTTTACCCTTCTGTAAAATAGGCAACAAGGACCAAAGGGGAAAGCTCTTGGTAAGCTAAGTTGCTGGGCACCTGTACAGGGGAGCTTCTATTCAAAGAACTTCCTTCCCTCTGTTGGATGTGAGCCAGAAGGTGTGTACACACCACAGGTTTGGGCTGCGTTTACCTGCAATTACCTGTGGGGCAGTTTCTGTTTAGGGTTTGTTTGTGTTTGATTTCAAGGACAGGGAAACACTTTCACCCAGGTGATGTGGGCAGAGCCCGGTCAACAGAGTTGCCAGGGGAATCCGGAAGGTTGGGGCCCTGGTCATCCCCCACGGTGACCAGGCAGAAACGCACCCCCCAGGAAAGAGAAAGGGCAGTGAGATTGCACCGCAGGGACAGGGTGTCCCTTGGAGCCAGGTGACCTGGGTGTCAGTATGGCTCCTCTGGGCAACCTTAGGCCAATCACCTTCTCTCTGAGGCTTCAGCTACAAAGCCAGTCTATAGATTTATAACTTGGGGAGCCCCTTATACCCTGAGGGGGCTGGGAGTACCACGTGGAGACCAAGAGCTGGCACGGCCACCTGGGATCCCCCAGCCTTGGCCCCGCTGTGTGGGAGGTCTTTCTCCTGCCAGGCCCCAGCACCTCCTGGCTGTCCAGCTGTGTCGCCGCCACCCTCTCCTTCCCGCTCTGCACTGCAGCCGCCTGGTGGACCCAGAGTTCCCTTGAGCCCCCAGATCTCCACCTCCAGCCACCCCCTGTCTGAAATGCCCTTCCTCCCCCTCCCTCTCTCTTCTCTCCTGTTCAGTGTCTCTTTCAGGACCCTGCCCAGGCGTCACCTCTTCCAGGCGGACTTCCCTGCCCCCAGGCAGCGTTGGGGCTTCTCTTCTGGCCGCAGCACTCATTTGCTTTGTGCCACTGTTGGTTTACGGGTGGTCTCCCCAGACCACTCATATACGCCACTGTCTACCCAGCATCCACTGGGTTTAGGGCTCGGTGCCCAAAGACATGAATAAATACCCCTGAAGTGCCCTTCAGTCAGGGTGGGACGTCAGGAGAACCCACCTGATCTCATGGGAAGCACCCAGAAGGACCTGGGCACAAGTCCCTGCTGCATCACTTACTCCACCACAGACCATTGGGTGGCCTTTGAGAAGCCCAGCAGTCTTACTGAGCCTCAGCTATCTCACCTGCGAAGTGGGGCGATTGTGAGGATTAGAGTGGGTGTGTGCCAGGGTCCTCAGTGACCAGAAACCACTGCTACTGGATCTCCACTGCTGCCAGCAATTCCAAGGGAGATAGCATCAAGGCTCTTTGCAACGCACTCCTGGGAGCTGCGAGGCCCTGGGCAGCTGAGAGGCACAGGCCCAGGTGGAGCCAGGGTGCTCAGAAAGATGGAGCTGCCTCCCCGAAGGTGCCTGGCACCCCCAGAGCCTGGACAGGTGTGCAGGAAGCCAGCACAGGGCAGTGAGCCCTGCTGATTTTCCAGGAAGGAGGCCAGCCCAGGGCCTCGTTGACTTTGGAGGGGTCATCAGGCAGCCCTGGGAGGCCCTGAGGCTTGGTCACTGTGTGTTCTGGTGCCTGCGTGGGCACAGCAGGCAGGCAGGAGGCCATGGGTTCCTGGAAGGCTTGACTGGCAGCAGCTTGACCAGGTGCCCTGGCGAGGCTCTTGCGATGGGGCAGCAGTTTGTTGGGGCTTCTCTGAGACCTCCGGAGCCCAGCAGCCAGGTTACAGCCTCTGCGTGGGACTGGGGCTTACTGGTCAGTACTCAGGGAGCTCGTCCTCTGCACCGCGCACTGTACCATGAAACAGCGTTAGAGTTGGTGGTTAGGAGCAGGGACTCCGAACTCAGACCACCAGGTCTGAGTCCTGGCTGCACCCTGTACTAGCGGTGTGACTGTGGGCAGTCCCCAGCCTCTCTGTGCCTCAGTTCCTCTAGCAGCGGAGGCCTGAATGATTAATACATGTGACGTGTCTAGAACAATTCCTGGCTCTCAGTATTAGCCTTCGCCTAATGAGAGCTATTAGCTGTGACCTCAAGCAAGTTACTCAACTTCTCAGCAACTCAGTTTCCTCATCTGTGAAATGGAACCCATGACAGTACCCACCTCACAACGTTATTACACAGGTTAATGAACTAATTTGTGGAAAGTGCTTAGATTCTTAGAACA